>JAVIAB010000125.1:79518333-79572544 GCA_032433765.1 Megaustenia siamemsis | reverse complement strand
AAGGTATTTCTCCTAATTTTATTATTAAGAGGTATGTTTACAGCAAATCAGTTCAGAGGAAGAGGTATGTTTACAGCAAATCAGTTCAGAGGAAGAGGTATGTTTACAGCAAATCAGTTCAGAGGAAGAGGTATGTTTACAGCAAATCAGTTCAGAGGAAGAGGTATGTTTACAGCAAATCAGTTCAGAGGAAGAGGTATGTTTACAGCAAATCAGTTCAGAGGAAAAGGTATGTTTACAGCAAATCAGTTCAGAGGAAGAGGTATGTTTACAGCAAATCAGTTCAGAGGAAGAGGTATGTTTACAGCACTCGGAAAAAATGACAAATAATCAACAACAGAAATGTTCGTGGCAAGGCGCTGTACCAATGAGTACGGTTTCGATCTTGCTTCGGTCCATATATTCTTCTTTCTTCTATCCTTCCTCTGCTGCCGTTGGCGTCGAGGGGAGAAACAATCTGCGATTCTTTGCTCTTCTGTTGGCCTCTTCTGATGTTATTCCTCCTAGTGATTCTAGTATTCCCTTTGTCCATCTCATTCTCGGTCTTCCTCTTAATCTGGCGTTTTCGTAGCGTTTGTTTAAGGCTCTTTGAGTCATTGCTAGTTCTTTTTGTCTTGTTATGTGGCCGAACAAATTTATCTTTTCTTTATGTATTCGATGGCTGGTTCAATTTCGAGTTTCTTCATCAGGTCAGGGTTTCTTATTCTGTCCCTTAAGCTGTTTCCTGTCATTCTTCTGACACATTTCATTTCAGTGGTCGTTATCTTTCTTATTGTTCTATTATCCATATATTGTTAATTGTTTTTTTTTCTTTCTGTTGTTGATTATTTGTCATTTGTTTTCTAGTACTATTAATTATCACTTCACTACGATTTCATAAGCACTTGGTTATGGAATGGGTCGAACTGTGACAGTATAATATAAAATATAGATTTACTGGAGCGATTTTTGTGTAAATTGTGAAAGAAATGGTGTGTGTGACTCACGGTCCGTCATGTCAACCGGGAGATAAACAATTCATAATTTTTATTGTTCATTTCGATACAGCCGGACATCCCATTGTGTGTTTCGCTAGCAGCAGACACCTGCCGTCGACGGTCAGTGTCGGCACGTGGATGTCCAGTCTGTTGTTATCCAATACCCATTCCGACGACGACTTCGACAATGCCACTGACCTTTACAGATTGTACTGGTCGCATGTCACTCTCGTCCGTTTGGTCTTTGACTTTTTACCTTTGACCCTAGCGGGACGCTTCTTTCTTACACCTTGTAACGGCGTCATTCAACATCTGGCCCTAGCGTGCGCCGACACTTTGTTAATTGATGCTGGTCAAATTTAACATGTGCAGAGGCAACAATGAGGCGGTTTCGAGAGCAGGGTTTGTTGAGTGAAAGTCACGTGGGGGAAAACGAGAGGTCGTAAGAGATCAGTTATAGTTAAAATTACACAGGTAGCCAAATAGCATATAGTGGCGGATGCAGTGAAGTATGAATCTTACTGTAATCATCATCATCATTAAGTGCCGTCTCCGCATCGAAGATGCGCCATGGAGCGCCATTCCACTCTGTCTCTTGCTTTGATGGTGCAGATTGTCATAGGTTAACTTGTCCTTCTTGTGATGTTACTCGTCCATGTTAGTCTTGGTCTGCCTCTGCCTCTTCTACCTTGTATTTTCCCTTCCAATATTACTTTTATTAGGCTGTTGTGTCTTTTAACAAGCCCCATAATCTCATTTGTCTTATTCTAATTGTATTTAGTCATTCTCTTTTCATTTTTAGTTGTTTTAAAACTTGCTCGTTTGTTCATTTTCTTTCCATCCAATTTTACCTATTCTTCTATGGATCCACATTTCAAAGGCTTCAATTTTCTGTTCTGTTTTCTGGTCTAATGTCCTTGACTGTAATTTAGTCTACATACTGTAACAAACGGCAAAATTTGAAAGTGGGTTAGGGACGTTCTACTTCTCTATTATTCCTTTGTCTTAATGGAGGTGCACATTTTTACATACTCTATTGAAGCATAAAAGAAAATGAGGAAGACCCAGGGAGACACCGAGAAGAACATTGATGAGAGAGGCAAGAGCAGCAGGAATCGGCTCCCTCAATGAGATAGAACTGCTTGCACAGAACAGAGACAGATGGCGAGATTTGATAAAATATATTTAAAAGAAAACTGCTAGAACAAAAAAATTCATATAGGAGAAGGTGTATCTTGGTCTACGCCCTATGGGCCGGTTACGGCTCGAAAGGTCAATAGATAGATAGATAGATTGAAGCTTGGTTATCATTACTGCGATTCGTTCTAAAGAGATAAGAAAATCTGTCAACTTTCAGTAAAAACAATTCAGTTTGAAGGCACTTGTTTTGTTTTGTTCGTAGTTAGGACCATCATCACCTACACCCTGGACGAACCATTAGGTGCTCCGATATCACCCTCGAGAAGCTCGAGCAAATCTGAAGAGAATCCTTCCCCATGTGCACGAACTCTGTAGCACGGTTTTGGATCCAATGTACGAGTTGGTTTCTTCTGACAACTTTGCCCGGGCAGCGACCATATTTATGGCCTACTCTTTCCAATTGTAACTGTCAAGGGTTCTTTAACTTCCACCAGTGCAAGATATAGACGATACTTCAGATACACGAAAAATAGATAGATAGATAGATAGATAGATAAATAGATAGATAGATAGATAGATAGATAGATAGATAGATAGATAGATAGATAGATAGATAGATAGATAGATAGATAGATAGATAGATAGATATATAGATAGATAGATAGATAGATAGATAGATAGATAAATAGATAGATAGAGATAGATAGATAGATAGATAGATAGATAGATAGATAGATAGATAGATAAATAGATAGATAGATATAGATAGATAGATAGATATAGATAGATAGATAGATAGATAGATAGATAGATAGATAGATAGATAGATAGATAGATATATAGATAGATAGATAGATAGATAGATAGATAGATAGATAGATAGATAGATAGATAGATAGATAGATAGATAGATAGATAGATAGATAGATTTTTGTTACCCGGGCAGCAACTTGCAACCTACTCTTTTCGATTGTCAACTGCCGAGGATTCTTCGCGCTTGCCGTGATAATGAGGAGAACTGATGGCCTAATCGATAACTCGTCAAGCTCCATACCATGTGAAAGCGGGTTCTTATCCCGGTAGTTAATTTTTTTTTTTTTAATCAGTGGTGAATTTAAAAACTCAGACCCAAAACATCTCGTTGCGACTGGGCAGGACAGACCCCGGAAATAGGGAAGTGCCGCAAAGATATATATTTTTTTTTTTAGCGTGAAAATGCGATCTGCATCTTTTTATCGTCCGTTTTCGATAGGACTAGGTACTCGATATCATCTACGATCAGGTCACTTGATTAAAAAAAAATAATTCAGAATTGTGCTGTTTTGGTTGGATCAACGTACGTTCTAAACGCGAAGCGTCTGTTTTACCTCAATATTCCAGCGACGCATGAAGATTTCATCATCATCATCGTGTGCCTTCTCCGCAACGAAGGTTGGCTACCATGGATCGCCATTCTACTCTGTTTCTTGCTTTGATGGTGCAGTGTCATAGATTGACTTGTCCTTCTTTTGATGTTACTCGTCCATGTTAGTCTTTGTCTGCCTCTGCCTCTTTTACCTTGTATTTTTCCTTCCAATATTACTTTTAGTAGGCTGTTGTGCCTTTTAACATTCCCCACAAATTTCATTTCTAGTCCATATTTTTTGCTTGTTATGTTTATCACATTAAGCAATTGTTGTAGGTCTTTAGGATTTTCTGCTAGTAGAACAGTATCATCAGCATATCTTAGGTTATTGTTTATTTTCCCATTAATGTTTAGGCCTGGCATCTCTGTGATGTTTTTAAAGATTTGCTCAGTGTATAGATTGAACTAGCTTGGTGATAGGATGCATCCTCATGCATGAAGATTTAGAAAAAGAAAAAAAAAACTTTATTTTGCTGGAAACATTTTGGGATCCAAACCAGGCGACCGTGAGTTCGAATCCCAGTAGGGTCAAATGTTGATTTTTTTTTTTCTATCAGGGGTGAAATAACAGCTCAGACCCGAACTCCTCACGGCTGCTGCACTGGACAAGCGGCCTTTATTCTCCTGTCCTACCTCCCCCCTTCCCCGGCAGACCCCAATAATGCCGTAAAGACAGGAAAGATATAACTACATTGCTTCCTTAGGTAAAAAGTATTACATAGAATTCCTGTCGTTGGAGGGAGTATAGCGCAGTGCATTTGTTTTTATTATTATAGTTGTCGTATAAACCACCATCGTAACTTCTTTGCACAATCACGAATCGCCACAAAAGAGTTCTTAAATGTTATGTAGAGCCAGTCTTAACATATGGATGTGAATCTTGGACAATATAATAAAAGACAAGAAAATCACTTGAAGCTGTAGAAATATGGTTTTACAGAAGAATGTTGAGAATACCATGAACAGTTAAGAAGAGTAATGAAAATGCTCTGAAATAGGTCAAAGCTAAAAGAGAGCTAATTTCCAATAATAGGAAGAAACAATCATCATTTTTTGGCCATGTAATGAGAAGAGAACAACTGGAATATATTGTGACAACTGGAAAAATTGAGGGACGAAGAGATAGAGGGAAGCGAAGAGAAAAAATACCAGACAGCTTAAGAGAATGGCTTGGCAAAAGGTCAACAACAGAAATGATAAATAACTGTCATGATCGAAAGTTGTGGAGAGACATGATCACCTACGCCAGCAGGCCCGGTACCTGATGATGATATGTCGTATATATTTTATTATTAAGTTATATATATATATACTTGAGTACTTATGGTGTCTCAGTAGCGGAGTGGTTAGTGGGCTCGCTCCACACCTCTGTTGTTATTTCAAAGTTTCATTTCAATTCTAATTTTGGACATTTTGCAGCATTTATAGATGAAGGTGTCCTGATTCTCAAACATTCCATCGATTTTGAAATGTTATGTTTTAAAGAATTGGTTTAAGTCTGTGACAACCTACAGACAACATATTATTCTTTAGCTCAAGTAAACATGTGCATGTGAATGATATTTTAGTAGTTTGCAAGAAAATTACAAGAGATTGGTTAAAACGAGAGTTTTCGCACCACAATATTCTCTCTAATGATAGAACTACAGTTAAGCGATTCTCAAATAGGGTTCCGAAAAAAACAGAGGATGTACTGACGCACTATTCACATTAAAACAGCTTGCAGAAAAAACGACAGAACACAATCTAAACTTATACATTGCCTTCATTGACCAGGGAAAGCGTTCGACAGAGTAAACAGAGAACAACTGTGGGAGATACTAACAACATACGGAGTAAGCCAACATCTAACCAACCTTATTAAAAGCCTCTACGTCAACAGCAGCTGCAGAGTCAGAACAGCAGCAGGCTACACAGACCACTTCGAGGTTAGATCAGGTGTAAGACAGGGGTGCATACTATCCCCCTACTGTTTATTACATACATGGACCATATATGCAAGCTAGCCAACCCATCAGAGACAGAGGAAATCAACGAGCATTTATTTGCAGACGACCAGGCACTAAACAATAGAAGACCTACAAGAACACTTAAACAAACTCAACATCTCAGGCACAAAATACAACATGAAAATCAACATCAACAAAACAGAAGTTATGAATGTCGCCAAAAAAACAGAACATCAACATAACTATAGAAGGCAGACAACTAAAACAAGTAGAGGAATTTAAATACCTAGCAAGTCTAACGACAAACGATAATTCGCAAACAGCAGAGATAGAATCAATATGCAACAAAGCTTGTCAAATCATCGGACAGTTATCACCACTATTGTCAACAAGGAAATAACTCTGGAGGCAAAGCGAGCACTATACAATACAATCTTTATCCCAACGTTGTTCCACCAATGCCAGACCTGGACCATAGATGCAAGAACAATAAGAACAATAACCTCTACAGAGATGAAATGTGTTAGACGAATGACAGGAAACAGTCTGAGAGACAAGACCAGAAATGAAGAACTAAGAAAAAAGCTAGGAATAGCCCCTGCCATAGAATATAAGGAATCTATCTATCTATCTATGACCTTTCGAGCGTAACCGGCCCATAGGGCGTAGACCAAGATACACCTTCTCCTATATGAATTTTTGTTCTAGCAGTTTTCTTTTAAAGATATTTTATCAAATCTCGCCATCTGTCTCTGTTCTGTGCAAGCAGTTCTATCTCATTGAGGGAGCCGATTCCTGCTGCTCTTGCCTCTCTCATCAATGTTCTTCTCAGTGTCTCCTGGGTCTTCCTCTTTTTCTTTTACCTGTTGTTTCCCATATGAGGGCTTGCTTTGCTATTCGATTATTATCTCTTCTCATCACAGTCCAACGTATGACCATCGTCTTTTCTTTATTACTGAAGATATTAGTGGTTGATTGGCGATTTCTCTAATTTCCTCGTTTGTTTTGAATTCGTTCCATTCTATGATATAATATAATAAGAATATAAGGAAACAACAGATAAAATGGTTTGGCTACGTGTCAAGGCAGAAAGAACAAAACGCAACACAACGAGCCTTCAACAAACGTTCTGAGAACACCAGACCCAAGGGTCGACCACGAAAAAGATGGGTCGATGGAATATTAGAAGCACTAGGAAACATAACAACAGCAGAGGCGAACAGAAGAGCAAAAGACCGCAAATTATATCTCCACTCGACAACTGAAAGGCAGATGAGGAAGGAAAGAGGAAGACAAAGAAGAATATTCTCTCTCTCTCTCTGAGATCAAGACTCAATCAGAGTAGGATTCCAGACTCTCTCATGAAGTCAGCTGTCTGTTTAAGCGAATCGATTGCCCCATATAGTTTTTATTCCAGGGAAGTGGATGTGGACCACATTGCTCTTCTCAGGTCTGTGCACGGGGGGCAATCCTGTAGAACATGTTTTGTAGTCATATTGTCCAATGTACAGTGGCATAGGCTGGTTGTACCTATTTTGAATTTGGTGAACATGTGATTTCTCATTCTATTGTGGCCAGTGCGTAGGCGAAGTATGATGACTGGATCCCTCCTTGATAGTTGGTGGTATCCGTCACTCTCTATTATGCTTTGGGTGTTCTGGTTTCCATTTTTCTTTCATGGAACTGACCCTTGAGGATGGATTTGGCTTCATCATAACTGAGCGGATGGTTCTCTTGTGGTAATCTCCCTCTCTCTTTAGCTAATTTGTCTGCGCGTTCGTTCCCGTGTATGTTACAGTGTGATGGTATCCACTGAATGACTACTCTCTGGAAGTTATTCCATAGTTGGTCCAGGATTGTTCTCAAGTCATCTAGTTCATTGTTTTTGTGGCTTTTTAGAGCTGATAGTACTGACAGTGCATCAGTCAGAATCACCAATTTATTGTGCTTGTTATTTTTGTGTTGAGTAGTCAGTGTTGAAACATCTCGGATGGCCTCAGTTTCTGCTTTAAAGACTACAATATTCAAATTGGACTAAAAAAAACTTTCCATATTTGAAGATCATCTAATCAATTTGATTATATAATAGAAGTATGTGTATTTTATCTTCATGAAAAGTTTTAGTTTATTTTTTCATCATCCTCATCATTGTCATCATCATCATCATCATCATCATCATCATCATCATCATCATCATCATCATCAAATACCATGACCGCTGTCGTTGGTGATCATGTCTCTCCACAACTTTCGATCACGACAGTTATTTATCATTTTTGTTGTCGACCTTCTGTAAAGCCATTCTCTTAAGTTTTCTGGTATCTGTGCTCTTTGCTTACCTCTGTCTCTTCGTCCCTCAATTTTCCCAGTTGTCAAAATATATTCCAGCTGTTCCCTTCTAATTGCATGGTAAAAAAAAAAAGGATTATTGTTTCTTCCTAATATTGGAAATTATCTCTTTCCTTGCTTTGGCCTTTTTGATGAAAGTTTTCATTACTCTTCTTAGCTGTCCATGGTATTCTCAACATTCATATGCAAAACCACATTTCTACAGCTTCCAATGATTTTCTTGTCTGTTGTCCTATTGTCCATGATTCACATCCATATGTTAAGTTATATTGTTAAGAAAGTTAAGACATTACATGGAAAGGCATACACGAGCATATAAACTAAATTAACAGTGACCATCCAATGCGATTGATCAGAATGGTCCGGTTTGATTTCCGAAAGTAGCGAATATTTTTCATTCCGAGAAGGTTCCGAGGTTCACCCAGCCTCTAAAAATGGGTACCAGTCTTTTTTTTCTGGAAAGTTGAGATGGCTGGCGTGATACCGACCACATTACCCAAAAATGTATCTTGACCAAAGAAAAATATAGTCTAACACCACATTCTCCATACGTCTAGCAAGGCATGGAGGGAGCACTTGTACTTACATATATTTTGTGGTGTGCATTAAGATGTGATAAGTAAATATAGATGAAGTACCTCTAAAACCTAATTCTTTATTAATCTCTAATCTAGCCACTGATGATGTGCCCACTGTGAAGATAGAAGCCGCTTTCTTAGTGTGGAGTCTTCATCCTACGGCAGATCCAGCTACAGATGCGACCGTCAAACGATAACAAAGAAAATATGACAGTGATAATGTCCGAACTCAAACCTCGCCAGACGCTCGTGTCCGGTTTATGGGTTACCGAGGGTTGACCCCATTAATTCTGACCAAAACTCGTGTGCCCAAATTTAAACTTTCTATTGTAATGAAAATTGAAGAGTTCCCCCAGCGGAGACAAATATCAAGTCCTACGGGTTTTCTAAGTGGTCGGCATTTCAACCTGGAGCTTCTAAACAATGACCCCCAGGACAAATCCGGCGCTCTTTCTGCGTTTCACGGCTGTTGGTTTAACTCTATAAACGGATATTTTAGTTCCGTATTTAAAAAAGATCCGGCCTCTTCCTAAAGTTGCTATTTTATTTGTTTCTTTATTCCAACGATCGAAATGTTGTTCAAATTTACATCATAACAAATCAATATTGCGATCTCTATTAATGTACTTTATTTTGTTCTTTTCTTCTTTTTTTTTCCACCCTCACTTGCTTTCAGCGTCGAGTGTAGGTATAGTTTGCGGTCTTGATCTCTTCTGTTAGACACTCCTGCTGTAATATTTACAATATATTTTGACACATCATTTTTTTGTAGTCGGCTCTTTGATCTAGTGATCTTATAGTGTTTCTTGATGATACGTGTTATGTTTCTTGATAACTCGTGCTTTGTATATTGGTATATCGTGTTATGTTTCTTTATAGCTCGTGTTAAGTTTCTTTATGGCTCGTGTCATGTTTCTTAATGGCTCGGGTCATGTTTCTTGATGGCTCGTGTCATGTTTTTTTATGGCTCGTGTCATATTTCGTGATGGCTCGTGTCATGTTTCTTGATGGCTCGTATTATGATTCTTGATGGCTCGTGTCATGTTTCTTTATGGCTCGTGTCATGTTTCGTGATGGCTCGTGTCATGTTTCTTGATGGATCGTGTTATGTTTCTTTATGGCTCGTATCATGTTTCTTGATGGCTCGTGTCATGTTTCTTCATGGCTCGTGTTATGTTTCTTTATGGCTCGTATCATGTTTCTTGATGGCTCGTGTCATGTTTCTTGAGGGCTAGTGTTATGTTTCTTTATGGCTCGTATCATGTTTCGTGATGGCTCGTGTCATGTTTCTTGATGGCTCGTGTTATGTTTCTTTATGGCTCGTATCATGTTTCGTGATGGCTCGTGTTATGTTTCTTTGTGGCTCGTATCATGTTTCGCGATGGCTCGTGTCATGTTTCTTGATGGCTCGTGTCATGTTTCTTGATGGCTCGTGTTATGTGTCTTTATGGCTCACGTTATGTTTCTTTATGGCTCGTGTCATGTTTCTTTATGGCTCGTGTTATGTTTCTTTATGGCTCGTGTCATGTTTCTTGATGGCTCGTGTTATGTTTCTTTATGGCTCGTGTCATGTTTCTTGATGGCTCGTGTTATGTTTCTTTGTGGCTCGTATCATGTTTCGCGATCGCTCGTGTCGTGTTTCTTTATCGCTCGTGTCATGTTTCTTGATGGCTCGTGTTATGTTTCTTTATGGCTCGTGTTATGTTTCTTTATGGCTCGTGTTATGTTTCTTTATAGCTCGTGTTATGTTTCTTTATGGCTCGTGTTATGTTTCTTGATGGCTCGTGTTATGTGTCTTTATGGCTCGCGTTATGTTTCTTTATGGCTCGTGTCATTTTTCTTTATGGCTTGTATCATGTTTCTTATTGGTTCGTGTCATGTTTCTTTATGGCTCGTGTCATGTTTCTTTATGGCTCGTGTTATGTTTCATTATGGCTCGTATCATGTTTCTTTATAGCTCGTGTTATGTTTCCTGATGGCTCGTGTTATGTTTCTTTATGGCTCGTGTCATGTTTCTTTATGTCTCGTGTTATGTTTCATTATGGCTCGTGCCATGTTTCTTTATGACTCGTATTATGTTTCTTTATGGCTCGTGTTATGTTTCTTATTGGCTCGTGTCATGTTTCTTTATGACTCGTATTATGTTTCTTTATGGCTCGTGTTATGTTTCTTATTGGCTCTTGTCATGTTTTTGATGACTCGCATTATTTTTCTTGATGATTCGTGTTATGTTTTTCATTGGCTCGTGTCATGTTTTTTGATGACTCGCATTACGTTTCTTGAAGACTCGTATGAGGTTTTTTGATGACTTGCATTATGTTTCTTGATGGCTTGTATTATGTTTCTTGATGACACGCATTATGTTTCTTGATGACACTCATTATGTTTCTTGATGACTCGTATTATGTTTCTTGATGACACTCATTATGTTTCTTGATGACACGCATTATGTTTCTTGATGATACTCATTATGTTTCTTGATGACTCGTATTATGTTTTTTGATGACTCGCATTACGTTTCTTGATGACACTCATTATGTTTCTTGATGGCTCTCATTATGTTTCTTGATGATACTCATTATGTTTCTTGATGACACTCATTATGTTTATTGATGACACTCATTATGTTTCTTGATGACACTCATTATGTTTCTTGATGACACTCATTATGTTTCTTGATGATACTCATTATGTTTCTTGATGACACTCATTATGTTTCTTGATGACACTCATTATGTTTATTGATGACACTCATTATGTTTCTTGATGACACTCATTATGTTTCTTGATGACACTCATTATGTTTCTTGATGACTCGTATTATGTTTTTTGATGACACGCATTATGTTTCTTGATAACACTCATTATGTTTCTTGATGACACTCATCATGTTTCTTGATGGCTTGTATTACGTTTCTTGATGACACTCATTATGTTTCTTGATGACTCATATTATGTTTCTTGATGTCACTCATTATGTTTCATGATGATACTCATTATGTTTCTTGATGACACTCATTATGTTTCATGATGACACTCATTATGTTTCTTGATGACACGCATTATGTTTCTTGATGACACGCATTATGTTTCTTGATGACACTCATTATGTTTCTTGATGACTCATTATGTTTTTTGATGACTCGCATTACGTTTCTTGATGACACTCATTATGTTTCTTGATGACACTTATTATGTTTCTTTATGACACTCATTATGTTTCTTGATGACACTCATTATGTTTATTGATGACACTCATTATGTTTCTTGATGACACTCATTATGTTTCTTTATGATACTCATTATGTTTCTTGATGACTCGTATTATGTTTTTTGATGACACGCATTATGTTTCTTGATAACACTCATTATGTTTCTTGATGACACTCATCATGTTTCTTGATGGCTTGTATTACGTTTCTTGATGACACTCATTATGTTTCTTGATGACTCGTATTATGTTTCTTGATGTCACTCATTATGTTTCATGATGACACCCATTATGTTTCTTGATGACACTCATTATGTTTCTTGATGACACTCATTATGTTTCTTGATGACACGCATTATGTTTCTTGATGACACTCATTATGTTTCTTGATGACTCATTATGTTTCTTGGTGGCTTGTATATGTTTCTTGATGACACTCATTATGTTTCTTGATGACACTCATTATGTTTCTTGATGACTCGTATTATGTTTCTTGATGGCTCGTATTATGTTTCTTGATGACACGCATTATGTTTCTTGATGACTCGTGTTATATCTTGTTCTCTCTGTTAAATCAGGTTAAAAATAAAGACAATTTCATATGTTGTATCTCCATGTATTCAATAATCGGACTATTGTCCAAGAATTTTACCGATTTCTTTACTTCTGATCTAACCTACTTCCATCATATGCAAGCAATATTGCTGACCGATGTTAATATTGAATCTGTCAGTAAAACACGACTAATCGCAACTTGCGCTTACTCTAAAAAACACATTTAAGGTCGAGAATAAGGTTTAACATAAAGCAGATGTCTATTCGTGGGTCAAGCCAAAGAAAAGGAATATATTCAATAGTTTATTATTTCAACATAAAATAGTTTGGCTACGTATCCTGACGGTCTGGCCTAGTATAGACTATTTGCACCGTGACCATCATCATGTGTCATATCGGTTGGCGTAGATGATCCTCTTTTCTTGTATTTTGCCAGTTGTAACAAAGTATTTCAACTTTTATCTTTTTCATAAAGTGTTGGAAAAAATGTTGATTGTTTCTTTCTGATGTTTCTTAGGAGCTCCCTTTTTGTGTTAGCCTCTTTGAGAATTTGACCACATTACCCCAAAAACCATGTGCTGAAGGTCTGTAAAATGTATGGTCACTAACACCATATTCCCTATACGCCACTGCGTGACAGGGGCTCTTTACTTTTCTACTTCTTTGAGAATTTCCTCATTGGTCTTTTTAGCTGTTCAGGAAACTTTCAACGTTCTTCTGAGAAATCCCACCCTTTCTGATTGGAACTGTGAAATGGGTGAGAAGGAGTGGTAGACAGAGCAAGAGATTGGAAGATAAACTCAAAGAATGAATAGGTCTCAAATGTGCAGTCCTAGAGACTGGCTGAAGATTGACAGAAATAGAGAAGATTGACAGAAATAGAGAAGATTGACAGAAATAGAGAAGATTGACATAAATAGATAAGATTGCAGGAAATAGAGAAGATTGACAGAAATAGATACAATTGACAGAAATATCAGAAGATTGACAGAAATAGATAAGATTGACAGAAATAGAGAAGATTGACAGAAATAGATAAGATTGGCAGAAATAGATAAGATTGACAGAAATAGAGAAGATTGACAGAAATAGATACAATTGACAGAAATAGAGAAGACTGACAGAAATAGATAAGATTGACAGAAATAGAGAAGATTAACAGAAATAGAGAAGATTGACGAAGTCTGTCAGTTGTATCCCAACAACCCCCGGGGTTATGAGAAAGGATTATTTTTCTTGCTTATGTAACAAAGTATCCTCTCTTCTAGTATGTAGTTCAACGCTGGTTCCAATGCGATTCTTTCTCTTATGGTCTCATTTCTAATTACGAATTTACTGGTCACTCTAGATGTCTTCCTTAAACATTTGTGTCCCCTGATATCCTTGAGCTTCCACTTTGACTTTTTCTTCTTCTCCTCTTCTTCTTCTTCTTCTACTTCTACTTCTTCTTCTTCTTCCTCTTCTTCTTCTTCTTCTCCTTCTTCTTCTTCTTCTTCTTCCTCTTCCTCTTCCTCTTCTTCTTCTTTCTTCTTCTTCTTCCTCTTCCTCTTCCTCTTCTTCTTCTTTCTTCTTCTTCTTCCTCTTCCTCTTCCTCTTCCTCTTCCTCTTCTTCTTCTTTCTTCTTCTTCTTCTTCTTCTTCTTCTTCTTTCTTCTTCTTTCTTCTTCTTCTTCTTCTTCTTCTTCTTCTTCTTTCTTCTTCTTCTTCCTCTTCCTCTTCCTCTTCTCTTCTCTTCTTCTTTCTTCTTCTTCTTCCTCTTCTCTTCTTCTTCTCTTCTTCTTCTCTTCTTCTTCTTTCTTCTTCTTCTTCTTCTTCTTCTTCTTCTTCTTCTTCTTCTTCTTCTTCTTCTTCTTCTTCTTTCTTTCTTCTCTTCTTCTTCTTCTTCTTCTTCTTCTTCTTCTTCTTCTTCTTCTTCTTCTTCTTCTTCTCCTCTTCCTCTTTCTTCTTCTTTCTTCTTCTTTCTTCTTCTTCTTCTTCTTCTTCTTCTTTCTTCTTCTTCTTCTTCTTCTTCTTCCTCTTCTTCTTCTTCTTCTTCTTTCTTCTTCTTCTTCTTCTTCTTTCTTCTTCTTCTTCTTCTTTCTTCTCTTCTTCTCTCCTTCTTCTTCTTCTTCTTTCTTCTTCTTCTTCTTCTTCTTCCTTCTTCTTCTTCTTCTTCTTCTTCTTCTTCTTCTTCTTCTTCTTCTTCTCTTCTTCTTTTTCTTCTTCTCTTCTTCTTCTTTCTTCTTTTTTTCTTTTTCTTCTTCTTCTTCTTCTTCTTCTTCTTCTTTTCTTCTCATCATCATCATCATCATCATCATCATCATCATCATCATCCCATAACCTTTGAGCACGTTTAAACACAACTGACAGATTTAGTCAAACTTCAGCTTGTATCTCTTCAGTAGGGGACTGGTTGGTCTCGAGGTAAGACACCAGCTTCGAGACAGAGAGGTTGTGGGTTCAAATCCAGGCTACACCTGTTGGGATTTTTATTTATGATTTCTCTCTGTGGCAGCCACCCCTGGTCTCAGCAGCGAGGCCCGGCTTTAAACGTCAATTACTCATCGACGGAAAAAAAATATGAGTACCTCCGAAGTCGGAGTTATCTGCCTGTGCGGCGAGGGACCCCTGTGCACACAGCTGCCAGGGGAAAATGGATTAACACGCAAAATTCAGTTCCTAATCTCTAGGGACTTCGTCAGAGGTAAAAGCTGGCGAACGAAAAAATAAAGTATCTCTTCAGTCATTACTTGGGAACTTTCAAACGAGATGCTCTAGTCTGCACTTTTCCATCTCCGGACTGTTTAAGTGTAGGAACAAAACTCACCAACGAGTTGTAGATGCTCTAGTCTGCACTTTTCCATCTCCGGACTGTTTAAGTGTAGGAACAAAACTCACCAACGAGTTGTAGATGCTCTAGTCTGCACTTTTCCATCTCCGCACTGTTTAAGTGTAGGAACAAAACTCACCAACGAGTTGTAGATGCTCTAGTCTGCACTTTTCCATCTCCGCACTGTTTAAGTGTAGGAACAAAACTCACCAACGAGTTGTAGATGCTCAGGTCTGCACTTTTCCGTCCCCAGACCATTTAAGTTTAGGAAACAAAACTCACCAACAACTGGTACATACACACTGTTCATGTTCCCACTACTCTCCCGGCATACCCTGGGCCTGTCCTTCAATTATCGTTCCCTTGGCAGTTCATGGCATTGTTTATGCGTCTCCTCAACCACATTATCCATTCATCTCTAAAGATACAGTAGAGGTTGTAGAGCAGTGATTAGCGGATTAGCCATCAGAGAACATGAGGTTGGCTTCAATTACAGTCGATATTTTCTTAGCTAGGCCTTCCACGAATACCACATTTTCTTTTGTTGTTAAAATAGAGGCGTAGACGTTATGGAAATGTACATTGAAAACTATGGTGTTATTGGAATGTACATTGAAAACTATGGTGTTATTGGAATGTACATTGAAAACTATGGTGTTATTGGAGTGTGCAATGAAAACTATGGTGTTATTGGAATGTACATTGAAAACTATGGTGTTATTGGAATGTACATTGAAAACTATGGTGTTATTGAATGTACATTGAAAACTATGGTGTTATTAGAATGTACATTGAAAACTATGGTGTTATTGGAATGTACATTGAAAACTATGGTGTTATTGGAATGTACATTGAAAACTATGGTGTTATTGGAATGTACATTGAAAACTATGGTGTTATTGGAATGTACAATGAAAACTATGGTGTTATTGGTACATTTAAAACTATGGTGTTATTGGAATGTACAATGAAAACTATGGTGTTATTGGAATGTACATTTAAAACTATGGTGTTATTGGAATGTACATTTAAAACTATGGTGTTATTGGAATGTACATTGAAAACTATGGTGTTATTGGAATGTACATTGAAAAATATGGTGTTATTGGCATGTACAGTTAAAACTATGGTGTAATTTAAATGTAGATTGAAACCATGGTGTCATTGGAATGTATATTGAAAACTATGGTGTAATTTAAATGTACATTGAAAACTATGGTGTAATTGGAATGTACATTGAAAACTATGGTGTAATTGGAATGTACATTGAAAACTATGGTGTAATTGGAATGTACATTGAAAACTATGGTGTAATTGGAATGTACATTGAAAACTATGGTGTAATTGGAATGTACATTGAAAACTATGGTGTCTACTTCAAATGTGCCCATAATGTGCGTAGTTCATCAATGTCAAATGTGCACATAATGTGCGTAGTTTATCAATGTCAAATGTGCCCATAATGTGCGTAGTTTATCAATGTCAAATGTGCCCATAATGTGCGTAGTTTATCAATGTCAAATGTGCCCATAATGTGCGTAGTTTATCAATGTCAAATGTGCGCATCGACGTCATATTGCCTATTTTATTTAAGCCTTGGGGGGGGGGGTAATTTTTTTTTTACTTTATAAAGACCACAGCCATCTATAGTAGTAAAGCCGCAGAGAAGAGAGGGAAGTCCTAGAAAATCCCCACAATCGTGAAGTCTTCACCTATGCGAGCTAAAGACGGTCGACGTCATTTCACCCACTAACGCCCTGATCGCAAAGCTGAAAATGTCACAGAATTTGGTTAATTCCCTTCTGCCTGCTGGCCTTACTACTCTAGATGTCTGTGGTAAAGACACGTCATATCTCTACATATACATCGAGCCCTTTCAACAAACACACATTTTCAAACAAATTGTCGCTTGATAGTAACCTTTAACTCACCGGAAACACTAAGCCTTTCTGATTGTCCCGGGTAATGCTCCATTCCTGTCGCTTTACTTCCGGTTTTCAGCTTATAACCTCATGTCTGGGTCATGCTGTCCTACGATGTTATTTACTGGAACTTACATTTTGTCCCATGAACTTTAATTGCTCATTCAGGTAAAGCAACCATACTTTCGTGACACCCTTTTAAAGATGTGCAATCTTTTTGCGAGTGCTTAAGCTATGTATGTGAATGCGACAATAGCTTCACACACACCCCCCCCCCTCCCCTCCTTTTAAAGATAATACAGAGATCAGTGCTATTTCCATCGTTATTTTTTTAAATTTTAAGATAAGATGAAGACAATACAACTGGTTCTGATAAAAACAAAGTGACATTTTAATAACAATTAGATATTTTGTACAGCACTTATAAAGAGAGCCGCGATAGCTCAGTGGTTAGTGAGCTGGACAACAAAGAACAAGAGATTCGATCTTGATACCCACGGCTTCCAAGTTCACCCAGCCTTAAATGGGTACTGGAATTTTGTCTGGGAAAGTAAAGCGGCACGGGCGTAATGCCGGGTTTATACCCGGTCGTATACTTACTAGTCTTAGCTTTAACCCAGCACACTGATATCATGGTAGTGGCGGTAAACATTCTAAAATGGCATCAGGTTATTATATATCAAAGAAGAGTGAGTACCATTTTAATTAAATACAGAGCTAGTGAAAACAGTGAAAGGCGCTGAGCAATATCCGGCCGAGTTTTATTTTTATAACTATCTATTGAAGCCGTAACCGGCATAGGGCGTAGACCAAGATACACTTCTCCTATATGATTTTAGCAGTTTTCTTTTAAAGATATTTTATCAAATCTCGCCATCTGTCTCTGTTCTGTGCAAGCATATATAAACGAACTGCAGGACACAAATTGTTCATTTTGTAGATATTTATGAACCAAGAGCAGACAATACAGACTAAACAGTTTATATATTTTTTTGTAGAGCTCAATATGGCACTCGAACAGCGCAATCAAGACCAGCAGAGTTCTACGAAATTTCAAAGTAAAAGTAGGAAATGAAAAAAGTTGAAGACGTGGTTGGTAGCGATGACGTAGGGAAAAAGAATGAGAGAGAGGACAAACTAATTGAATGAGCATGAACACACAACATGATGATAGGAAACACCTGGTGTAAGCATTACTGAATAAAGGTTCGTTCTCATGTAATGGTTGTTTGTCTATTGTCCATGATTGTCCACATATTTTAACCAGATTATGTATAACCGCGCTGCCAGGACCTAGAAGAGGAATAAAGAATTCTAACACTGATCCCTGCCGGCATGTTCGTAAGAGGTGACTAAAGATGGTTGGGCATGGGGCTGGCTGTAATGTAAAATATATATATATATATATGCCTCAAAAGCTTCACCAACATGGACACGTCCAGAAAAGAAGAAAAGTAATTCCGCCACCCAGCAATGATAAGGGCTCTCTGTCTGAGAGATGTATAACGCAATCCGGAGAAAGCCGCAAGGAGTCCGGATCCCCGACCCACATTTTGTCTATCAGGAAATCCTCCAGAATTGGCACCGGGAATGTACGTATTCTAAATGAGGAAGGAAAAGTTGCATAAGTAGCAGCAGAAATGAAAAATAAAAAAATATATTCAGGAATGTGCGAAACAAAATAGTTAGGAGTATAAAGGATAAAATTAAAGAAAGGAGAGATGATTTTATCGTCAGGACACCAGGAACCTGGGGCACAACATAGTGAAGGGGAAGCTATAATGTTATCAAGGGAAGCACAGAAAACGCTGATAGAATGGGAAGCAGTAGAGTCAAGACTAATGAGAGCAACATTAAAACAATAACAACAAAAAACAAAATAAAACTACACATAATCCACTGCTATGCGCTGAACAATGCAAATGAAGATTTAATTAATGGTGAATTCTATGAACAGTTGCTACGTCATATGGATGGACGAGGAGCCAAAGATATTATAATCTTGATAGAAAACCTAAACGCAAAAGTAGGTTCAAACAACCGAAGCTCCGAAGAGATCATAGGAAAACATGGACTTGGAGAAATAAATGAGAATAGAGATATATTCGTGAACTTCTGTGCTCGTAATCAAATGAGCCTAGGAGGAACACTATTCAGGCATGAAAGAATACATAAAGCTACAAATAGATGTGGCTTCAGATCCATATCATCTGCTAGCCAAACCTAAATTTAAATTGAAAAGATATACTACAAAACATAAGGGTAGACAGTATTTCAAAATAGGGTTTCTTAAAGAGCAAGGAATTTAAAATAAATTGACAGTCACAGTAGCAAAAAATAGGGAACAGGCAAATAATTGCAATGCTGCGGTAAAGCTGGTAACAAGGAGCCAGTAGTGGGGTGTGATAAGCACTCCAAGGTATGATGACAGCTTTACAAGGAAGGAACACAGCACAATACTGACGTTTCGGCCTGTGACCTTCTTCAGGATACAAGGACAACGACAACAAACGGTGAAGTACAATCAACTATAACTACATGTCGGATGATCTTTATCATCAAACGTCAGTATTGTGTTGTGTTCCTTCTTTGTAAAGCTGTCAGTATTGTGTTGTGTTCCTTCTTTGTAAAGCTGTCAGTATTGTGTTGTGTTCCTTCTTTGTAAAGCTGTCAGTATTGTGTTGTGTTCCTTCTTTGTAAAGCTGTCAGTATTGTTTGTGTTCCTTCTTTGTAAAGCTGTCAGTATTGTGTTGTGTTCCTTCTTTGTAAAGCTGTCAACATACATTGAAGTGTGTATCACACCCCACTACTGGCTCCCTATCAATCAAATACGAAGTCCTCCAACAACTAGAAAATACAATAAATATAGAAGATCATTGGAAACAGGTAAAAAATATATGAAAGGATACATGCGAAGAATCCTTGGGTAAAGGGAACGTCAGAATAAGGCATAGATGACAGCAGAAACCCTGGATAAAATTAAAGAAAGAAATAATAAGAAAGTAGACATAACTAAAACCAAAACGAAAAGTAATAAAGCCAAGACACAGGAAACTTACACAGAGGTGAACAAAGGAGTGAGAAGATGTATTAAAAGGGATATGATGAAATATATAGATAAACTAACTAAAGAGGGAGAAGGGAACAGCAAATAAAGGGAATATGAAAGAAATGTACAATAGCACAAAGAAATTAAGCGGAACATACAAACAGATCGACGCCTTTATCAAAGATAAGAAAAGAGATCTGCTTAGCAATATAAGGGAGCAAAGGAAGACATGGAAGGAGAACTTTGAAGAACTTTTGAACAGACCCGGCTCAAATAACCCTCAAGATATACTACCAGCAGAAGAAGAGTTACACGTTAACTGTGAAAAGCCAAGCAAGGAAGAAATAATGAAAGCAATGAAGCTATAAAAAAAAATGGTTAAACCACAGGACCAGTTGACATTTCTTTTCTTCAGAAGCCGTCAAAGCAGATATTAACACTCTACCAAGATGTTACATAATCTACTAGAAAAAATGTGGGAAAGAGAAAAAATACCTAAGGACTGGAAAGAAGGTTATATGATCAAGCTACGAAAGAAAGGAAGTTTACAAGAGTGCACAAATTATAGGGGAATTATGCTACTATCAATGCCAGGAAAAATACTAAGCAGAATCATTTAGAAGAGACTAAAAGAAACCATAGATAAACATTGAGGTGAACAAGAAGGTTTTAGGAAAAAACGGATCATGCTCTGATCAAATAACTACCTTTCGCATAATAGTTGAACAAAGCTTAGAACTACATTCCTCTCTTTGTATTGGATTCAGAGATTATGAAAAGGCATTTGATGGTTTAACAAAGCTTAGAACTACATCCTCTCTTTGTATTGGATTCAGAGATTATGAAAAGGCATTTGATAGTTTAACAAAGCTTAGAACTACATTCCTCTCTTTGTTTTGGATTCAGAGATTATGAAAAGGCATTTTATAGTTTAGACAGAGGAATGATTTGGGAGTTGCAGAATCTCTGTAAAGTTTATTAACCTGATAAGAACAATGTATTAAGGAATGACATATAATGTAGTGTTTGTTGAAGATCTATGCTCCACAGGGCGCTGAAAGCTAGAAGAAGAAGCAGCAGAAGAAGAAGAAATATAAATACAAAATTGCGTACAAATATTAACGGTTTGAATCCAACTTGTAGTTGAAGGATGGTCACACCCCGTACAAAATGAACGAAATTAAACTTTTTTCAGGGAAAACGCTTCAAGGCGATCTGCGAAAAGGACAAATAGAAGATTAATCTCAAGTCTGGGTTTAATCTACAAATGATCTTCGCAATGAACAATTCTATGTGCCCCTCCGGACATTTCATTCACTGGCTATATTTGTACATGAGTCCAACACTAGCTACCGTTAATCTCATGCATTGTGTGACCATCTCTTTCAGCAAATGAATGGCCTGAAAGTGATTTGGAACCGCAGATGAATTGTTGGATAAGAAATGAAAAATGAATTAATTGTTCCGAATACTGGAATGGGCTTTCCCAGAGGCGTCACTTATACTTTTCTGATTCAATTCCAATCCTGGATAACCAAATCTGGGTTCAACGCTTTCAATAAATCATGTTTGAGTTGCTGGTCCCTGAAACGGGAGTTGTTTGTCGACTCAGTTCCCTGTATTCATTCTGATACTAAAATGTAGTCTGCTTGTAGCAGGTAACGTTTACAGAACCACCAACACTTAGTAACCGTAAAGAAATAGAATCAGCACTTAGTAACTTTAAAGAAATAGAATCAGTACTTAGTAACCGTAAAGAAATAGAATCAGTACTTAGTAACCGTAAAGAAATAGAATCAGCACTTAGTAACTTTAAAGAAATAGAATCAGTACTTAGTAACCGTAAAGAAATAGAATCAGCACTTAGTAACTTTAAAGAAATAGAATCAGTACTTAGTAACTTTAAAGAAATAGAATCAGCACTTAGTAACTTTAAAGAAATAGAATCAGCACTTAGTAACTTTAAAGAAATAGAATCAGCACTTAGTAACTTTAAAGAAACAGAAATAAAAATTCAGTAAATAATTTTAACCTCTGAACATGGTGTTAGTGCCCATTTTGTTATATTTTATAGACTTCCGGCACATTGTTTACGTGGTAATTACTATTACGCCGTGTCGCTTTACTTTCAAAGAAAAAAGAAATTCCGGTATCATTTTAAGTTGGATGAAGCTGGACGCCATTGATCACGATCGAACCCAACTTCCTGTTCTTTGTAGTCCAGTTTTCTAACCACAGACCTATCGCGACAACCATTTTTAACTACATCAATTATATATATATATATCATCATCATCATCATCATCATCATCAGCAGCATCATCATGTACCGGACCTGTTGGTGTAGGTGATCATGTCACTCCAAAAATTTCGATCTGGGCAGTTACTTATCATTTATGTTGTTGACTTTTTGCCAAGCCATTCTTTTTAGCTGCCTGGTATTTTTTCTATAAATTTATATATATATATATATATATATATATATATATATATATATATATATATATATATATATACATTTATTAAGCTCTGATGTTAAAATATAAAAGAAGTTTATGTAACAAATTTAACATTTCCTAATTTTTACAAGCACAAATATAAATAAATCAACACTAAGTAACTTCAACAAACAAACAAACAAACAGACAAACAAATAAACAAACAACCAAAACTGGGTAATGTGTGCCAACCATGACAGATTTATAGAAACAACAACAGCCACGCGCTTTCAAACTCCTCCACCATTCAGCCCCTCTCCTCGACCCCCAACCTCCATCACAACAGGTGCTTCGAGTGTGGAGGTGACTCACCCACAATGCCCCTAACACTGGCACTCACCTCTGACCCATGACCCTTGTAACCCCTCACAAAAAGATAGCAACATCTTCACCGGACGTTTTGACTATTCCAGAGATACACGTACCGCACACACAATTACATTCATTCACACAGACACCAGCATTAACTCACTCTCACTCTCTCTCTCTCTCTCTCTCTCTCTCTCTCTCACACACACACACACACACACACACTCTTTCGCAGAAAGGAACAGAAAGTTGGTGTCAACATCCTAGCCACTAAATAACGGACACTGCCACCGTTAAAGCTGAACTACAGGTCAAGAAATACTGCACGCGCCCTTGTTGTCAATCGTACAATGCATATAAAAAAAAAAGAAGTAAAGTACCCCAGTCACGCCAAGTGGCGTATAGGGAAAATGGTGTAAGTAAAAAAGATAAAGTACCCCCGTCACGCCAAGTGGATCACATGGAATATGGTTTTAGTGACCATAAATTTTACAGACATTCAGCACATGATTTTTGGGGTAATGTGGTCGGTATTACGCCCGTGCAGCTTTACTTTCCCAGAAAAAATCTGGTACCTATTTAAGGCTGGGTGAACCCGGAAGCCGTCGGTTGGGATCAAACCCTACCCCTTGTCCTTTGTAGTCCAGTTCACTAACCACTGAGCTATCGCGGCTCCGAAAATGTTAGAGACCATAAATTTTACAGACCTCCGGCACATGATTTTTGGGGTAATGTGGTCGGTATTACGCCCGTGCAGCTTTACTTTCCCAGAAAAAATCTGGTACCCATTAAATGCTGGGTGAACCCGGAAGCCGTCGGTACAATACATATATTTAACAAATAAACATTAATACAGAGCACTTAGTGTTTGGAAATTAATTTCTATGTAAGAAAAACGTTATGTCAAATTAAACCTACGTAAAGCATACATAGAATATGTCAATATTTCATATTCTAATCAAAGAAAAAAAGCGTACCCACTTTCTAATGTTCAATTGTAAATAAAGAATAAAAAGCATACAAACGTCCCAAGAGTTATAAAACAGAAAAAAAAACAACTTACATATGTCTATACATCAAACGCTGTATAAAAACAGCATATTAATGTTTCAAATATTATCATCAAGTACTGTTGGCGTAGGTGATCATGTATCTTCACAACTTTTAATCTCGACGTCTATTTATCATTTATGTTGTTGACCTTCTGCCCAGCCATTCTCTTACGCTGTCTGATATATTTCATATATTCTTCCCTCTATATCTTCATCCCTGAATTTTCTCAGTTGTCACAATATATTCTAACTGTTCCGTTCTCATTTCATGGCCAAAAAATGATGATTGTTTCTTCCTAATATTGGAAATTAGCTCTCTTTTTACTTTGGCCTATTTCATAATGTTTTCATTACGCTTCTTAGCTGTCAATGGTATTCTCATCATTATTCTGTAAAATCACATTTTTACAGCCTCCAGCTATTTTCTTGTCTGTTGTCTTAATGTCCATGATTCACTTCCATATACTAAGACTGGCTATATATAAAATTTAAGAACTTTTTTTCCAGTTTCTATTGTCAAAAATGGATTGCATAGTATCTTCCTCATTTTTTGGAAAGCTGCTTTTGCCTGGGCCATTCTGCATCTAAACCTCTGTTGTACTTCTCCCTTCTGAGGTTAACTATGTTCCCAGATATTTAAATTCATTTCCATGCAATCAATATGAAGAATTATAGTGAAATAAGTCGAAAATAAATATAAGATGGTTGCAGATACCTAAAATATTAAATGATGTCACTGAAAATTGACCCAGAACTAGCAATAAAACGTCCCAGATGGTGAACAACTGTTCCTGGATATTGCATCAATTTTGACGGTAAAGAACATTGTAAAGTCAACAAAACAGCCATTTTTTACTAATTCTTCTACAACTCTTTCACTTCAAGATTACACTTTCTTTTAGAAAAAATTGATGTTACAAGACACGTTTTCTAACAATAAAATAATGTAATTTTACACTCATCATCATCATGTACTGTACCGATTGGCGTTGGCGATCATGTCCTTCCACAATCTTCTATCCACAGTGCATCGTATGAGTTCTGTTGTTGACTGTTTTCCATGCCATGATACCAAGTTATCCAGTATTTTCTCTCTTTGTCGTCCGCGATCTCTCTTTCCCTGTATTTTGCCAGTTGTAACCAAGTATTCCAACTTTCCTCTTCTCATGATGTGCCCAAAAAATGTTGATTGTTTCTTTCTGATGTGTTTTAAGAGCTCCCTTTTTGTTTTGGCCTCTTTGAGAACTTTAATTTTACACTGTAATCATGAATTAGAAAGTTGAAAGTTCCCTGGACAGCTAAAAAGACCAAATGATGACAATTCTGAAAGAGGCCAACACAAAAAAGGGAGCTCCTAAAAACATCAGAAAGAAACAATCACAATTATCCGGGCACATCATGAGAAGAGGAAATTTGGAATACTTGGTTGCAACTGGAAAAATACATGGAAAGATAGATCACGGACAACAAAGAGAGAATATACTAGATAGCTTAGTGTCATGGCATGGAAAACAGCCAAAGAGAATTGATACGATGCACACTGTGGATATAAGATTGTGGAAGGACATGATCGCTTACACCAACCGGTATGGCACATGATGATTATAATGAATGATCAATTTGTGATCCCCTTTAATGTTGTGGTTACTGCACTCTCCCGCTGACGCTAAGGTTCGGGGTTTCAGCTTGGGCAACACTATATTCCGACCTAGAAGTTTTAAAGCTCTCGGGGTCAAGCCATGTTCTTGAAATGGGAGCCTCTTATATTATTTGTGATAGAAGGGTTAACAAGGACGGAAACTGACCAGCTCAGCTCACGAAACTAAGGGTTAGTACAAAATACGTCATTAATCTTAATTCTTCCTCTTCTACCTTTTTAGCTCCCAGTGGAGCATAGTTCTTCAACAAACACTTTCCAAGTCGTTCTGTTTTTTGCCATTCTTTTAAGATCATTCCATGTCTTCCCCATCATCTTCATCTCTGCTTCGATCTGTCTTCTCCAAGAATTCCTTGGTCTTCCTCTTTGTCTTTTCCCCTGGGGATTCCAAAAAAGGGCCTGTTGTGTAATACTCTCAGTTGGCTTCCGTAGTGTGTGTCCTATCCATCGCCATCGTCTTCGCTGTATCTCTTTAACCACTGGTATTTGACTGGTACATTTCCATAATTCCACGCTAGTGGACACTGTCCTGCCATTTCCATCCTTTTATTCTGCGTAAGCATCCATTAATGAAAGTCTGTACCTTCGTGATTGTCAAGTTTGTTATTCTCCATGTTTCACAGCCATATAATAATTAATCTTAATTACCCAGCGGTAATTTTTATATGACTACCTTTATTATCAACTCAAAGATCAAGGAGAACGTCCATGAAGAGGTCAAAGGCCATGAAAATATGATGCCCATATCAAAGGGAAGTAATCATCACTTTATGACCATGTAACGAGATGAGAACATCTGGAATGTATTTGTGGCAACACGAAACAACGATGGTAGATATAAAGCAGGGAAGACTAGATTTACGACATAGGTTAGTTGAAGATAATGCATTTATCGGAAAATAATAACAAAATTATAAATAACAACATCGTCCACATCGTCCATAACAATAATAAAAAAAATCAATCATTCTTTCTTTTTTTCCGATCTTTCTTCACTTCCTCTTGTGCAAATTCGGGCGTCGACGGAGATCTCGCCATTCTGACAGCATCAGCCATTTGTCAATTGATGTTGTAGTAGCCTTTATTTGATGTTGTAGTAGCCTTTATTTGATTTTGTAATAGCCTGTATTTGATGTTGTAGTAGCCTTTATTTGATGTTGTAGTAGCCTTTATTTGATGTTGTAGTAGCCTTTATTTGATTTTGTAATAGCCTGTATTTGATGTTGTAGTAGCCTTTATTTAATGTTGTAGTAGCCTTTATTTGAGGTTGTAGTAGCCTTAATTTGATGTTGTAGTAGGCTTTATTTGATGTTGTAGTAGTCTTTATTTGATGTTGTAGTAGTCTTTATTTGATGTTGTAGTAGCCTTTATTTGATGTTGTAGTAACCTTTATTTTATGTTGTAGTAGCCTTAATTTGATGTTATAGTAATCTTTATTTGATATTTTAGTAGTCTATATTTGATGTTGTAGTAGTCTTTATTTGATGTTTTTAGTAGCCTTTATTTGATGTTGTAGTAGCCTTTATTTGATGTTGTAGTAGCCTTTATTTTATGTTGTAGTACCTTAAATTTGATGTTGTAGTAGTCTTAATTTGATGTTGTAGTAGCTTTTGTTTGATGTTGTAGTAACCTTTATACCTTGTTCTAGTAGCCTTTATTTGATATTTTCTGTCAATCTTACTTTGGGTCTACCTCTTGCTCTTCTCCCTTCTCTATTTCTACAAAATGTTCTGTATGGTAAAGAAGGCACTCTTTCTAGATAGGCAAATCATTTTATTTTCTGTTTCTGTATGTAGTGTAATTGGTTTAATGCCCATCCTTCCTTGTTTGACCTCGTTATAATAACGGATCCTGTAATGTATGTTAGATTAGTAGTAACTCAGTCTTAATAGATAAAAAGACAGAAGTAATGGTAACCAAAAAGGAAAAGACAACACTGCAGTGCACAATAAAGACAACTGGAACAATATTAAAACAGGTAAACGAATTTAAATATCTGGAACAATGTTAACCTCAGATGGTAGAAGTACAACAGAGGTGAGATGCAGAATGGCTGAGGCTAACACGGCTTTTCAAACAGTGAGGAAGATACTATGCAATCCATTTTTTACAATAAAAACAAGAAAAAAAGTTCTTAAATTGTATATATAGCCAGGCTTAACATATGGATGTGAATGATGGACAATATGGATAATAAAGACAATAAAGACAAGAAAATCACTAGCGGCTGTAGAAATGTGGTTTTACAGAAGAATGTTGAGAATACCATGGACAGCTAAGAAGAGTAATGAAGAAGTTCTGAAAGAGCCCAAAGCAAAAAGTGAGCTAATTTCCAATATTAAGAAGAAGCAATCATCACTTTTTGGCCATGTAATGGGAAGAGAACAGCTGGAATATATTGTAACAACTAGGAAAATTGAATGACGAAGAGAAAGAGGGAAGCAAAGAGAAAAGATACCAGACAGCTTAAGAGAATGGCTTGGCAGAAGATTAACTAACAACAGAAATGATAAATAACTGTCGAGATCGAAAGTTGTGGAGAGACATGATCACCTACGCCAGCAGGCCCGGTACTTGATGATAATGAGGAATAAACTTGACAATGTTTCTCTGAGTCTGTTAATCATAACAGATCTATATATCAACGCTCAAGACACAACTTGGTAATCAAATTACATTTGGGCTCAGAACTAGTCAATCTCTTTCTCTGGAGTTGAACAGACTCAACAGGTGTAGGTTTTGATGCTGGCGCGTGCTTCTATTTTGTTTACAAACACCAGCGTCCCGACACACACCTGTCGGAAAGTTCAGGGGTCAGTTTGGGCACGACGACCTGGTCAACGTCCTGCTTGCTCCATTCCAGGTCACAACCTCATCCGAAGTCTTAAGTAGTGGCCATCCTTTCAAGGGCACCCCGGACAAGTCTTTGTGGATACAAAAATAAATGTTCCCCTTTTCGGCAAGTATAACGGGACAAGAGATGGGGCTTGTGTCGTTATTGTGCCGTGGTCGGCTATCACTAAAAAATATGGAACCAATTAGTAGGGTGTAATGTACACACCTACAAGGTATGGGGACAGCTTTACGTAAACGGAACACAACAAAATACTGACGTTTCGTAAGTTCCAAATTACACCCCATAGGAACAAGTAAAAGAGTTCTAAAATGTTATGTAGAGCCAGTTTTAACGTATGGATGTGAATCATGGATAATAGTACAACAGACAACAAAATCACTGGGGCTGTAGAAATGTGGTTTTTATGTGAGAATACCATGATCAGCTAAGAAGAGTAATGAAAACGTTCTGAAAAAGGCCAAAGCAAAAAGAGAGCTAATTTCAAATATTTAGAAAAAGCAATCATGATTTTTTGGCCATGTAATGAGAAGGAAACAGCTGGTATATATTGTAACAACTGGGAACATTGAGGGACGAAGAGATAGAGGGAAGCAAAGAGAAAAGATACCAGACAGCTTAAGAGAATTGAAAGTTGTAGAGACACATGATCACCTACGCCAGCTGGCCCGGTACTTGATGATTATGATGTTGCACCCCACTACTGGCTCCCTGCTACCAGCTTTACCGCAGCGCTGCATTTATTTGCAACCCTTACGGTTGTTAAAGAATGGACACAGACTTAT
Organism: Megaustenia siamemsis; assembly: GCA_032433765.1. Taxonomy (NCBI): domain Eukaryota; kingdom Metazoa; phylum Mollusca; class Gastropoda; order Stylommatophora; family Ariophantidae; genus Megaustenia; species Megaustenia siamemsis. The sequence goes on along the minus strand of JAVIAB010000125.1, from coordinate 79,543,446 downwards.
ACCTATATGTGTTTCCTCAGAGGAGGTCTATTCTAACAGAAGTCTGCCTCATTTTCGTGCCAAGTCATGCGGGCTTAAGAGGTAATAAGCATGAGCTTGCCAGTTTGACTGATGTTGAGTGCGGAAGAGCTATGGACCGGGATGGCATTCTGAATGATCTCAGGTATGCTGGTTTAAGTAGCGATTCAAATAATGTCTCTCAACATGTCAAGGTGGGAGATCACAAACGGGAGCGCTACGTAGGAATCCAAAGAAGACTTGTCAACCAAAACACAACACCGGTGTCGTTAGTAGATACACGTTGAGGGATATACCTCGGGGAGAGGTGTAAGCAACTACAAGGTGTTCATTGAGGATGGAGACAAATAATAATAAATGAATATTATATTACAGGGAAACTTCCGAGGCGATAATCAGTGAATCAATTCAGAGGAAGTGGTATGTTTACAGCGCTCGGAAAAAAATGGCAAATAATCAACAACAGAAGGAAAAAATGACAAATAATCAACAACAGAAGAACAAAATGACAAATAATCAACAACAGAAGAAAAAAAAGACAAATAATCAACAACAGTAGAAGAAAAAAGACAAATAATCAACAACAGAAGAATAAAAAATGACAAATAATCAACAACAGAAGAATAAAAAATGACAAATAATCAACAACAGAAGAAAAAAAATGACAAATAATCAACAACAGAAGAAAAAAAACAAACAAAGAACAATATATGGCCCTAAGAGGGATCGAACCCGTACTCATTGGCACAGCGCATTGCCACGATTAGAATAGGCCGGATTGGCAGTGTTCCCTAGGTTTGGATTTTCGTGGCAAGGAGGCTGTGACAAGGAGTACGGGTTCGATCCTGCTTAGGACCATAAATTGTTCATTCTTTTTTTTTTTCTGTTGTTGATTATTTGTCATTTTTTTTCTTCTGTTGTTGATTATTTGTCTTTTTTTTTCTTCTGTTGTTGATTATTTGTCATTTTTTTTCTTCTGTTGTTGATTATTTTTCATTTTTTTCCCTTCAGTTGTTGATTATTTGTCATTTTTTCCGAGTGCTGTAAACATACCTCTTCTTATGAATTGATTCAATGAGGATAACCTGTCGACTAAACTAAACTAAACTAAACTAAACTAAACTAAACTAAACTAAACTAAACTAAACTAAACTAAACTAAACTAAACTAAACTAAACTAAACTAAACTAAACTAAACTAAACTAAAACTAAACTAAACTAAACTAAACTAAACTAAACTAAACTAAACTAATAACAGCAGGGCTGAAACTAAGAAAAGCAAAATGTTACATCTTCTCAATATTCCTCTATGGTGCATAAACTTGGACATTAGACAAGAAAACAGAACAGAAAATTTAAGTCTTTGAAATGTTGATTTACAGAAGAATAGGTAGAATTGGATGGAAAGAAAAGAAAACAAATGATGAAGTTTTAAAACAACTGAAAATAAAAAGAGAACTACTAAATACAATTAAAACAAGACAAACGAAATTTTTGGGACACGTTAAAAGACACAACAGCCTACTAAAAGTAATATTGGAAGGGAAAATACAAGGTAAAGAGGCAGAGACAGACCAAGACTAACATGGAGGAGTAACATCAAAAGATGGACAAGTCAATCTATGACAACCTGCACCATCAAAGCAAGAAACAGAGTGGAATGGCGATCCATGGTAGTCAACCTTCTTTGCGGAGACGGCACTCGATGATGATGATGATGAAACTAAACTAAACTAAACTAAACTACACTAAACTACACTAAACTACACTAAACTACACTAAACTAGACTAGACTAGACTAGACTAGACTAGACTAAATTAAACTAAACTAAACTATGAACGCACCAATCACACAGCCACAGTAACTTATATAATCCTTAATACAAAAGTACAAGGACACTTGTACAAATACAGAGTTGAATATCGTGTAAGAGATGATGTTCACACAAAGAAAAATGATGGCACAGCATGCGGTGTTGACAAAGACGATATGCGAGGAATGTGTATAGGAACGTTAAAGACCCAGCATAACCAGAGCCGGATGTCTCAAGTATCAAATGAATCAGGCAGAATCTCTTTGTGACATTCTTTTGTGGCATGAGAGTCTTAGGAGGTAGTTACCCTAGTGAGAAGATGTTCGTGATAAGTTGCGAAAAATATTGTTACGACTTTCATTCCATTCCTGGGCGTTGCCAGGATGTCAGTGTAGGCGTGCAATAACATATGTGTGGGTATGGGCGTGCAATAACATATGTGTGGATATAGACGTGCAATAACATATGTGTGGATATAGGCGTACAATAACATATGCGTGGATATAGGCGTGCAATAACATATGCGTGGATATAGGCGTGCAATAACATATGCGTGGATATAGGCGTGCAATAACATGTGTGTGGATATAGGGGTACAATAACATATGTGTGAATATAGGCGTGCAATAACATGTGTGTGGATATAGGCGTACAATAACATATGTGTGAATATAGGCGTACAATAACATATGTGTGAATATAGGCGTACAATAACATATGTGTGAATATAGGCGTGCAATATCATATGTGTGAATATCATCATCATCTTCATCATCATCAAGTACCGGGCCTGCTGGCGTAGGTGATCATGTCTCTCCTCAAATTTCGATCTCGACAGTTATTTATCATTTCTGTTGTTGACCTTGTTTCTTTCATTTCTGCAGCTATGACCTGTAAAAACGTGACGTAGGCACAAAACTGTTAACATCGAGCGGGACGATGAGGAAGGCTGGAAGAATGTCTGAAAAACATAAACATTAAATTGTATCGTGCAGTGAAAGTACAAAAAACGTAAACATTAAATTGTATCGTGCAGTGAAAGTATGAAAAACATAAACATTACATTGTATAGAGCAGTGAAAGTCTAAAAAACGTAAACATTAAAATGTATTGAGCAGTGAAAGTATGAAAACACATAAATATTCAATTGTATTGAGCAGTGAAAGTATGAAAAACATAAACATTCAATTGTATTGAGCAGTGAAAGTATGAAAAACATAAACATTAAATTGTAATGAGCAGTGAAAGTATGAAAAACATAAACATTAAATTGTATCGTGCAGTGAAAGTATGAAAAACATAAACATTACATTGTATAGAGCAGTGAAAGTATAAAAAACGTAAACATTAAATTGTATTGAGCAGTGAAAGTATGAAAAACATAAACATTAAAATGTATTGAGCAGTGAAAGTATGAAAAACATAAACATTAAATTGTAATGAGCAGTGAAAGTATGAAAAACATAAACATTAAATTGTAATGAGCAGTGAAAGTATGAAAAACATAAACATTAAATTGTAATGAGCAGTGAAAGTATGAAAAACATAAACATTAAAATGTATTGAGCAGTGAAAGTAATTTGTTAATGCCTTGGAAAAAATTAACTAACATCAAGGCATATAACACCAGGGCTAAAACTAAGAATAACAAAATGTTATATCTTCTCAACATTCCTCTCTGGTGCAGAAACAGTGACATTAGACAAGAAAAAGGGGTTCCGTTTCCAAGATGGCGGATCTAGTCCACGTCCTCTCGATCGCTGCAGAAAATGCACCCAGGGTCTGATTAATTTCGGATCTTCTTTGCACTTTTCTGCGTAAAAGTCAAAATGATGATATGCTTGATACATCTGTGTCGCTAAAGCGAGGTCGTAGGCCGACAAAAGTCCGTTTTTGACGAATCAAGTGTTGTGAGTGAGACCTTCCACCGTCTGGACTTGATCTGTGCTTTACGTCACATTGGTGCTGTTCAAGACCGTTATTGGGATTCTTTGACGCAAGTTATTTCCATGTTACACATTAATGTACACTACTTCGTCAGTCGCAGTTTTGTCTCTTTGGGGAAGTTGCTTCGTGTTTTGTTCGTCGTAGGCTGCTTACACTTGAGTAATCAGACATAAGTCTAAAGGTATCGAGATTATGAGTTTGGCGACATTGTGTATTACGTCATCGTATTGGTTCCCTAAACCGGCCGTGCGGAAATCTTACGGTCTGCTGTTTGATGTGCGACGAGGATAATTTGACGACTGACTGTGTGTCTATATGTTCGGAATTGGAGTCATCAACGATGACCTAACATCATCAAGTGCTACGATGATCATGATTTTCAAGAGGACGTGACTTACCGGTATATGGGGATAGGCGGCGGGAACAATTGAAGGCTATGCATGAATAGTGTTCATTGTTGCAGTTTCCTCATATTACAAGTCGCATGTCTGTGTTAGTCACCTCTAGTGACTCGGGCAGATGGTGCTCGTAAACCTGGGAAGGTTTAAAAGTTTAAAAAGAAGTAAAAATGAAAATAGAACTACTAAACACAATACTAGAACAAAATAAATGAGATTTTGGGAGCATGTTAAAAGACACAACAGCATAATAAATGTAATCTTGAAAAGGAAAATTCAAGGTAAAAGAGGCAGAGGCAGAGCAAGACTAGCATGGACGAGTAACATCAAAAGATGGACAAGTCAGTCTAGATATGACAACCAGCACTATCAAATCAAAAGACGAGCAAAATGGCGCTCCAAGGTAGCCAAGATTCGAAGCGGAGACGGCACTCAGCAACGATTATGAGTTAAACTAAAACGGAAACAGGTCACACCTAGCGTTTAAATCACGGCCTTCATCAGGAACAGGGCAACAAATAGGAAATGAACACTACGATAGTGAATACTTAGCTTTAAGTCATCGTGACGTCACCTTATGTTCCAATTGGCAGAGGGATGAGCCCTTGGTCATGGACAACTATGGCGACCAATGCCACGTGTTCTACACGATCAGGAAGTCGTGTCAGGTACGTTTATCAACTTACGCACACAAGCATTAACACACGCACGCACGCACGCACGCACGCACGCACGCACACTTATATATATATATATATTCATTAATCATCGGGTCGTGTGGGGAATACACAATATTAGACCAGCACGGGCTTGGAGTTCTTCCAACCACTGATAAAGAAAATACGAAATGATTAAACCTGGGAAAGTGTGGCGATTTGGTGCGGCACCGGCCACATAGCCATTACAATATATGGTTGATCATTGAATAAACTGTTCACATACTTTATTCCCCATACGCCTTAAGTCGCGGAGGAAGGTTTTTCTTATTTTACTTTCTTTGATTTCGTCCACCCCATGATTTCGTGATTCCGCACTTCAAACTACTTTAAGTGGGTGTTTATAAGTATTGTTTTGACTTGCAGGATGACTGTGATATTTGCGTCTTTCAGTGCAAAACATCCGACTTGAGCACGACATTGTTGTCTACCGAGTTGCCTTTTCTTTTCAGCCCTTCTCACTTGACCAGATTAGATTGATAGCCTGTTGCTAGATGCACTGCGAATAGGTGGATTAGTGTCTGAATAGTTCTTGTTCACGGCCCTGGCTTTATAAGTCGCTATCGACTTTCAGCTCTGTTGTTGTATGCCTCTCTTATTATACTTGACTTCTAATCTTCTTCTTCCTCTTTCATTCCTCATCTGCCTTTCAGCGTCGACGGGAGATGTAATTTGCGGCCTTTAACTCTTCTGTTCGACTCTGCTGCTGTTGTTTCCTAGTGCTTCTAATATTCAATCGATCCATCTTTTTCGTGGTCGACCCTTGGGTCTGGTGTTCTCACAACGTTTATTGAAGGCTCGTTGAGTAGTGTTTTGATCTTTCTGCCTTGTCACGTGGCCAAACCATTTTATCTGTTGTTTCCTTATATATTCTATGGCGGGGGTTATTCCTAGCTTTTTTTCCCAGTTCTTCCTTTCTGATCTTATCTCTCAGACCGTTTCCTGTCATTCATCTAACACATTTCATCTCTGTAGAGGTTATTTTTCTTATTGTTCTTGCATCTAGGGTCCTGGCATTGGTAGCACAACGTTGGGATGAAATGATGGTCGCAATATATTCTTCGAAAACTATCAAAGAACACAAACGTACCCGACCTGTTTCATTATATTTCACATAAATATAAGGTTCTGGTTCACACAGCCTTAAATGGGTACCTGGTTTTTTTCTGGGAAATTTAAGCGGCACGGGCGTAATACAGACCAATTTACCCCCAAAATCATGCGCCGAAGGTCTGTAACAATTAAAATAATGATGGTCACTAACACCATCGCAATCGATAGGCGGTTGGCTTACCACGGCAACAGCCGGGGTTCGTACCCTGGCGAGGACACCTGGGTTTTACTAATTCCCTAAAAATTAGTAGGAGCCGCGATAGCTCAGTGGTTAGTGAACTGGACTACTACGGACAAGGGGTAGGGTTCGATCCCAACCGACGGCCCCGGGTTCACCCAGCCTTAAATGGGTACCGGATTTTTTCTGGAAAGTAAAAGCAGCACGGGCGTAATACCGACCACATTACCCCAAAAATCATGTGCTGAAGGTCTGTAAAATATAGGGTCACTAACACCATATTTCCCTATACGCCACTCGGCGTGACGGGGGGTACTTTTACTTACTAACACCATATTCCCTGTATGCCACTTGGCGTGACGGAGCTCTATACTTTCTTTTTTTTACCTTTTATAAAGACCTACATGGCATTATAGTTTTTATATAAATTCCTGACTGATGTACGAGAATGACTGACTACATTTAAAAAAGTGACAGTTGCAAGAGAAAGTTCATCAAAAGACGCAAATAAAAGGAATACATGATCTCTAGTCTATTGTAAAGAAGTACAAAATAAAATGGTTTGGTAACTATCTTTATAGTCTGCTTTAGCAAAGACCATTCTGCAACTAAGAGACTGGGCCAGATGTAGAGGTAGAAAGAGATTGAAAGATAACACTAAAGAATGGACAGACCTCAACTTTCCAGAATCCCAAATATTGAATGAAAATAGAGAGACATTTTGACGAAGTCTGTCAGTGATGCCCAAATAACACCCCGGGTTATGAAAACAAACAAAAAAAGACTGTAATAATGCAAGAGAAGATGACAATTTGTAAAAGAAAATAGTAAGAGGAAGAAAATGAGGAGGAGAAAAGAGAAATTAAAAAAAATTAGGATGAGAAAAGAGAAATAAACAAGAAAATGAGGATGAGAAAAGAGAAATAAACAAGAAAATGAGGATGAGAAAAGAGAAATAAACAAGAAAATGAGGATGAGAAAAGATAAATAAACAAGAAAAATGAGGATGAGAAAAGATAAATAAACAAGAAAATGAGGATGAGAAAAGATAAATAAACAAGAAAATGAGGATGAGAAAAGATAAATAAACAAGAAAATGAGGATGAGAAAAGATAAATAAACCAAAAAAATGAGGATGAGAAAAGAGAAATAAACAAGAAAATAAGGATGAGAAAAGAGAAATAAAGAAGAACATTGATATGGAAGAGGGGGAATAGATGTCTTAGAATAACTTCAACAGAAAATGACTGCCAAGGGGGAAATGAAAAAATACGAAGTAATGAAACAAAGATAAACTAATGGAATTTCAGTGATAGTAGACAAAGGGGAAAAAAGGAAATGTCCACGGGTGTTCCTGGGACAATAAGGGGAATTATCACACCAGACATCAGGAATGTCGGAAGTCTCTCTTTGTTCCGACTACGGCGTTCCTAGAAGGAAGTAGCCTTGACCTGAAATACGACCTGGAAGCGACAGGTGTTTTGGCGCGCGATCTTTTTGGCCTAGATGAAGGTCATGTTTTGACTGGGGCGAATGGAGGTCATTGTCAGAGGCGTATCTAATTGATGCCGCCACTGTGACCTGATTATTTCTCACTAAATCGATAGTTTACATTGATTAGTTATTGGTCCCATAGAATGAAGTTCCCTAACGAGAGACTGTCTAAAGTGATATGTTTGATTTATTTATTAAAAAAAAATAATAATTAAAAAAAAATAAATAAAAATATTTTGAGGAATTGGTTGGTCTCGAGGGGGAGACGCCGGCCTTGAGAACAGAGAGACTGTGAGTTCAAATCCCGGCTGAACCAGTTGGAATTTTTATTTATAATTTCTCTCTGCGGTAACCACCCCTGGTCTCAGCAGGCAGACTCGGCTTGAAATGTCAATCACTCATCGACGGAGAAAATATGAGTACCTTCGAAGACGGAGTTATCTGCCTGTACGACGAGGGACCCCTGTGCACACGGCTGCCAGGGAAAAATGGATTAACACGCAAAATTCAGTTTCTAGTCTCTAGGGACTTCGCCAGAGGTGAAAGCTGGCGAACGCAAAAATATATAACATTGTGTTCAATAAAGTAAGAGTAGAAAGTTTCCTACAAGTTTGCTAAACGTATGGAAAATATAGGGAGAGTTACCATATTTTTCCATGAACACGACACATCTTTCGGTGATATGGTCAGCATCACCCCAGGCCGACTTTACTTTCCAGGAAAATCTCTGCTACCGAGTGTTAGAGGCTGGGTGAATGCGAGAAACTTGTCGGTCCGTAATACTGGTCTGCCACTTCTGGCAATCGAACCTAAACTCTTTTAATCAGGACGCGAGTGCACTATCCATTCAGCCACCGAAGCTCCCTCAATATTTAGGAAATGTGCAGGAAAATAAAAAGCAGAACAGTTCAGGCCAAAATATAATTTCAGAAAATGGAAAACGTCTTATGCAACAAATCTGTGTAAATAGAAGTGAGAAAGAGAGTTCACCGGTGCTATATAGAACCAATTCTGACCTATGGAAGCAAATCATTGACCGTAAACAAACAAATTGAGAGAGGATTAGAGGCCACAGAGATGGGATTTCTCAGAAGAATGTTGAAAGTTCCCCGAACAGCTAAAAACACCAACGAGGAGATTCTGAAAGAAGCCAACACAAAAAGGGAGCTCCTATGAAACATAAGAAAAAAAACAATCAGCATTTTAAGGCACATCATGAGAAAAGGAAAGTTGGAATACTTGGTTACAACTGGCAAAATACAGGGAAAGAGAGATCGCTGACGACAAAGAAAGAAGATACTGGATAGCTTGGTGTCATGTCATAGAAAGCAGTCGACAACAGAACTGCCACGATGCACGGTGGATAGAAGATTGTGGAGGGACATGATCGCCTATACCAACCGGTTTGGCTCATGATGATGATGATGAAGGGGGCGGAGGTTGAAGAAGGAAGGATCATGCATTCTTTCTTTCTTTTTTTCTTTCTTTCTTTCTTTACTTATCTTTCAACGACGAGGGGAGATATGGTTCGCAGTCTTTTACTCTTCTATCGACCTCTTCTGCTGTTATACTTCAGAGTGTTTCTATTATTCCATTCATCCATTTTTTTCTTGGTCGGCTTCTTGGTATGGTGTTCTCGTATCGTTTGTTGGTAATTCGTTGTACTAGATTTAGGTTTTTATGTTTTATTACATAATAAAGGAACCAATTGATCTGTCTTAGCTTTATGTATTCAAAAGTTGGTCAAGCATTCAACATAAAAAAATGTTGGATATTGAAAAAAAAAACACTTGTGATCAACAGTTTCAGAGTGGCGTGCACTCACATCTGGCTTTCTGTTATGTTTTATAACATATTTATAACTCACATCTGGCTTTCTGTTATGTTTTATAACATATGTATAACTCACATCTGGCTTTCTGTTATGTTTTATAACATATTTATAACTCACAGCTAGTTTTTGCTCGCTCTATCTAAAGGTGTTAAACCCTTTTCACTCGTTCCTTTATTCTGTGACCTTCTCTTCCATTCTCTCGAGTGCCCTTTTTTCTCGCCAAGAGATCGTTATTATCTCTGCTGCTCTTCTTCTCTCTTTCCTCCTCTGTTTTCTCCTTTTTCCTCCTATCCTGCCGTACCCCTCCTTTCATCCATTCTAAGGGGACACTTTCTCCGTTTCCGCTTTTGATCCATTTTTTTTATCCTTCGAGATCCTACCCACACTCTTGATTATTTGTTATGTGACCGACAGGCACGTGGGTCCTGATTACTTTTCCTCTTGCGGTCATTATATCGCACAAATCCACCGCCTCACATCGCCACGCTGTGGTAACTACTCGTATTTCCTGTTTATTTTTATTTTAGTATTTGTTGTTTTGTATCTGATGAAAGCTTTTGCCGAAACGTCGAAGTTTGTCTCGGTTCTCTACAAGTTTAGCTGCTTAACACCATTTTAGTGTTATTTAAAATGTTGCCTGCAGCTATTCTTGATGTATGATATTTAATGAATTAATTATTCTACGTAGGGAGGTCAAAAAGTAATGCACACCAATTTTTTTCTCGGCTAATAATAAAGATAGGAATATGAAATTTTGCACACTTGGAATATGACATGTTCCAATTATGTGCACCAAATTGCACATCATTCTGAAAAATATTACGCAATCTATGAACCGTTAAAATGGAGCTTGTCAACAATGTCCGTTACAAACAGCGAATTGTCATAGAATTTCTGGTTGCGAGAAAAAGAAACTGTGGCAAACATTCATAAACGACTGTGTGCAGTGTACAAATGTTCTGCAGTCGATAGGAGCACAGTTAGTCGTTGGGTTCAGAGAATTAAAGCTGCAGAAAGTGTACGAGTGGAGCTGCATGATTTACCTCGTTCTGGACGTGTTGCCTCGGCTACCAGCACAGACATGTTAAACCGGGCTGATGCCATTATTCGTAAGGATAGGCGTATCACTAGTCAGCAATTGGCATTGCAGCTTACAGTCAGCAAGGGAAGTGCAATCGCAATTTTTAAAACTCTCGGATATTCAAAGATTTGCGCTCGATGGGTTCCTCGGTGCCTAACAAATGATCACAGAGTTCAAAGGAAAACATTCTGTTCTGAATTGTTGGAGCGTTTCGGTGTTGAAGGAGAAATGTTTTTGTCAAAAATTGTTACCGGTGACGAAACGTGGCACATTATTATGAGCCTGAAACAAAAATGCAGTCAATGGAATGGCATCATCCGCAGTCACCAAAAAGAAAAAAATTCAAAACATCCCCATCAGCCGGAAAGGTGATGATCACTGTCTTCTGGGACATTGATGGTGTGATTCTTGTTGATGTAATGACAAGAGGTGAGACAATCAACTCGACAGCTTACATCAATACACTGACAAAACTCAAAAATCGGTTCCACAGAGTTCGGCCTAATAAGCCATCTGCAGATTTGTTGCTTCAACATGACAATGCACGCCCTCACACAAGTTTGGTAACACGGGAAGCAATCAACAAATTTGGTTGGACTGTACTGCCCCATCCTCCTTACAGCCCTGATCTGGCTCCCTCAGATTTCCATCTGTTTGGACCACTCAAAAAATTCCTGCGTGGGACACACTTTGACAATGATGAGGATGTGATCCGTGCAGTTAAAAAATGGCTACGCGAGCAGGACAAAACTTGGTACAAACGAGGCATTCATGACCTAGTTTCTCGTTGGCGTAAGGCAATACGCTTGGACGGAGATTATGTTGAAAAATAGGTAGTGTAAAGGGGATGTTCAGCTACAATCTGTGAAAATTTCACACATTTTGCCCGAATAGTTTCCGAGAAAAAAATTGGTGTGCATTACTTTTTGACCTCCCTTCAGTATATTTGTGTTTATCATAATTTTTAGAGGTTTGTTGCTTCTTCTACTTCTTCTGTTGCTGCTGCTGCGTTAGCTCATCTCCGTCGTCGTCGGCCTATGAAAGGTCGTTAAATGGTCGCTCTTGCGCTGTCTCGTGATGTACAACAACCTGTGATATCTATGCTTTCTGTCGAACAAATTCGACGTCGGAACAGCATTTATCATTACCAAGCTGCTTTCCGTCCTAGGTATCCTCTTGCTTTTAATCTGTTTTCAACGTTTCCTCGTTCCTTCCTCCCGTCTTTGGGTAGTGAGATCCTATGTCTAAACCTATGGGATAATTAACGGCGAAAAACAGCAAGTTGCGAGTCCATTTGTGCACATTAAAGAATCGTTAGCAGTTGGAAATCGAAGAGTAGGCCAGAACTGACCTCGTCAAGTCAAGTGGCGTATAGGGAATATGATGTTAGTGACCTTAAATTTTACAGACCTTCGGCGCATGATTTTTGGGGTAATATGGTCAGTATATGGTCAGCACACAAAATAATAGTATGTTGCAGAAATGTGTTGCATCGGGATCTGAAAAAGAAGCCTCAAAAAAACAAAAACAAAAAATAATAAACCCAGAACAGTGCTAGACTATAGAACACATAAAAAGAAACATCAGAATTGGTCAGATGACCAAGGTTTTAAAATGCCACTTTAAAGACTTCCTCCAAAAACTGATCTCGCCATTCTCAAAGAGGTTGTGGCACAGTAAAAGTAATCAAACACTTGCGCACATAATGAGCATTCTCACCTGTACCGCTACGCGAGGTAAGGTCCTTGAAGACCATCGTTGGTCATAATGAGCATTCTCACCTGTACCGCTACGCGAGGTAAGGTCCTTGAAGACCATCGTTGGTCATAATGAGCATTCTCACCTGTACCGCTACGCGTGGTAAGGTCCTTGAAGACCATCGTTGGTCATAATGAGCATTCTCACCTGTACCGCTACGCGAGGCAAGGTCCTTGAAGACCATCGTTGGTCATAATGAGCATTCTCACCTGTACCGCTACGCGTGGTAAGGTCCTTGAAGACCATCGTTGGTAGATGCTCCGCTGGGTCTCCAGCTGAGAGTCCACCAAAAATTATTGAAGAATAGCCCTTCCTCTTCTTTCTTTTCTTTCCTTCCCCGTTTGCCTTTCAACGTCGACGGGAGATTAGTTTGCTGTCTTTTGCTCTTCTATTTGCTTCTCTTGCTATTATGTTTCCTTTCGTTTATAATATTCCATCAAACAATGCTTTTCGTGGTCGGCCCATGCATCTGGTGTTCTCGCAACGTTTATTAAGTGTCGCTGTTTTTTAACTTTATGTCTAATCATATGGCAAAATAATTGTATCTGTTGTCTCTTTATGTACGGTACTCGTGGCAGAAACTGATCCTAGCCATATTCTTAGTTCTCCGTTTTACATCTTAGCTCTCAAGCTATTTCCTGTCATGTGTCTAAGCACATTTCATTTCAGTAGCGGTTAATTTTCCTATTGTTCTTGAGTCTAGAGGTCTGCACTGGTAGCACAACGTTGGGATGAAGATTGCGCTGTTAAGTGCTCATAGTTTCTCAGCTGAAGTTTGTCTAGAGGCGACACATTTCTTGATTTCAGCCTTTGAGTGTGTGCCAAACGTGTAGTTTTTTATTATGTTAACTTAACAATGTTCTGTTAGAGAAGTGAGATAGTTGTTCATTATGTTTTTTTTTTTTTTAACTTTGATTGTTTTATTTGTAAGTTTTATTTGTAGGTTTTATTTGTAAGTTTTATTTGTAAGTTTTTTTTGGAAGTTGTATTTGTAGGTTTCATTTGTAAGTTTTAATTGTAAGTTTTATTTGTAAGTTTTATATGTAAGTTTTATTTATGAGAGAATATGGATATAGAGTATCGTACATTCTGTATACATTGGCTCGAGATGAGTAGTATTTTGTTTGTAAAATTACAGAAATCACTTATTGTATTAATATATACAAAATTACAAATTATGTAAATTTACATTTTATGATCTAAAATGTTTCTGTTTCAAAATTTGTAACGTTTACACTTTATGGAACAAACCTTATACAAAGCTCTAATATTGTAACGTATAACTCCCACAACAAGCAGGATTTAGACAGTGTTACTCTACCGAAGTTCAGGCAACCTATCTTTCCCAGGAAATTGAGGATGCATTTCAAGAAAAGAAACTGGTAATAGGAGCATGGATAGACCTAAATAAAGCATTTGATAAGGTATGGAAGGAAAGACTTTTGAAGAAACTGAGAAATTATGGAGTAAATGGCAGGATGTACAAATAGGTAAAAGCATACCTGCATAACAGGAGAGCCAGAGTGCAACTGGATGGTCTTAAGAGTAAGAAGGTCTTATTGCGCCAGGGCGTTCCACAAGGAGGGGTACTATCTCCAACAATTTTTCTGATCTACATCAATGACCTAGTTACTGAACTACCACATGGCATCAAAGTGACAATGTATGCAGATGACTTGGTAATGTGGTGCACAGAGGAGTATGCAACAGTGTCCTCCAAATTGCTACAAAGAGCTATGAATGCACTGAATTCATGGACAAATAGATGGTGTATCAGCATCAATACAGACAAATGCAGTACTACACTTTTCACTCTCTCCCCAAAACAAAAAGTAGGAGCCATCTACATAAACAATGAGCCTGTGAAAGAAGACATACAAGCTACGTAGTACGGAGTTAACAAACTATCTTGGAAACAGCAGATAAATAAGGCAATCCAAAAAGCAAGGAGAAAATTGGCTATTCTAATAAAGCTGTGTGGAACAACATGGGGTGCGAGTGGGAAAATACTCAGTAAAATTTGCCAACTGAGTATACGCCCACATTTTGAATATGGATCATCCGCATGGTGCTCAGCATCAAACACGACACAGCAAGAACTGGATAAAGTACAAAACCAAGCACTTATGGTCATCACAGGAGCAAAGAAATCAACACCAATATTGGAGAATGAGAAATTGTGGAGGATACCAGCACTGAGAGAATGGAGGGACACAAAGGTGCTGATACAGGCAGAAAAATTTGCTTGCATGCCGAGACATCCAATGAAGGACAGATTCCAAAATCTTGCATAGGGATGACTTAAGAGAAGCAGCTTTATCCACCAAGCCAAGCGTATTAGTAGACAAACACCAGACATGCCAAGAGTTGTTAACCCCCTACTGCCCATACCAGAACAGACTCCCTGGACAGATGAATCAGAATTGTCAGTTCAAATACGGACAGAAGTGAAAGGAATAGTTGACAAAGAAGAACAGATTAGTCTACAGCGAAAAACAATAACTCTCAGCTTCCTGGATGAAGAATACCCACAAGACCTATGGATTCGTGTGTATACAGATGAATCAGCACAGAATGCAGTAAAGAACAGGGGGGGGGGTGGAGGTGCATATATAGAGTACCCAAATAACACTAGGGATATGAATAAAATAGCAACAGGGAAATATTGTCACAATTATGATGCAGAAATACAAGCAATAAAGTTGGCAATAGAAAAACTGCTGAACAGTAATCTTAGCCCGCAGCCTGTAGTGTTTTTGACAGAGGCTAGATCAGTACTCCAGGCACTACAATCCAGAAAATTACCACATCTGCAGACCTTATTGACTGAACTCTGCCAGCACCACAGGGTTGCCCTGCAGTGGATCCCATCTCATTGTGGAATACCAGGAAATGAGAAAGCAGATCAGTTGGCAAAGGAAGGTTCAACAGGCACACAACTAGATACACTGGTTACATACCATCATAAGAAACAGATAATCAAATCAATCAGAGGACCACAAGCCCCAAATCAGGATGCCTTTCATAATATGAATAGATATGAATAAGTTATCATTATACGCCTCAGAACAGGACACAATCGACTCCATAGTCACATGTATACAAAATTCAAGATCGGCACATCAACTACTTGTACATGTGGACAGGCGCCCCAGATGGCTGAACACATACTTCAAGATTGCACTGAATATAGTAGACTGAGGAAAATCCATTGGCCCATAGATACAACACTACAGACAAAACTATATGGGCCACTGCAAGAATTACAAAAGCAATTAAAATTTACACATCAAATGACATTGCAGATATAGACAATACTTCGGGTGAACGAAAGATATTAACGTATAACTTGTACATATTTTCTCTATTTATAATTTAATTTCTTATCCATTTTCTACTACTATTTTTTCTCCATCTTCTTTTATTCTCCTATTCTTCTTCGTCTGCTTCTTCTTCCTATCCGTTTCTTCTTCTATTTCTGCCTCTCTTTTTTCCTATTCCTTTTTCTTCCTTTTTCTTTTGCTTCTGCTTTTTCTTCTTCTATTTCTGCTTCTATATTAGTTTATGCACCAACAGCAGACAGACAGTCTAGAGGAAACTATTGATAAAATTTTACGACGAGTTAAATGAGGCACTTCATGAATGCAAACCACATGAAAACACCATAGTTCTAGGTGATTTTAACGCAAAAGTTGGAAAGGAAAGAATTGAGGAAGTAGTTGGTCATTATGGCTTAGGCAAGAGGAATGAAAGAGGTGAGAAACTTATTGAATGGGCAAGATCACACAACATGATGATAGGAAACACCTGGTTTAAGCAACATCCAAGACGTCTGTGGACATGGAAAAGCCCAGGGGACAACGCACGTAATCAAATTGATTATATAATGATAAGCAATAGATTTAGAAACAGTCTGGTGTGTGTGAAAACTAGACCAGGGGCAGATTGCAATAGTGATCATGTACCAGTTGTGGGAAAGCTTAGAGTAAAATTAAAAAGAACAAAACGAGCCTCAGTTAACATCAAGTTAAATTTAGATTTACTAAAATCAGACAAGAAGCTGCAAGACAAATATAAAATAACAATTCAGAACCGGCACAATGCAATAGAGAAGATACAAAGCATTGATGGACAGTGGGAAATGCTAAAAGAGTCAATGCAGCAAACATCAAAAGAGTTCATACCACCAGTGAGGACAAATTCAAGAAAGAAATTGATGACAGATGACATTCTGCAGCTAATGGATACAAGAAGAAGAAATAAAGAAAATAAAGATGAGTGTAAGAGATTAAATAAAGAAATTGTAGTAAAATGTAATGAAGCAAAAGAAGCATGGCTAAAAGAGAGATGCAAAGAAATCGAATTGCAACAAAAAGGAGATGCTAAAGCTATATACAAACAAATTGAGGAATTAACAGGAAGAAAAACGCAATCAAAAACTGGATGTCTAAGATCAAAGGAAGGAGAACTGTTGATTGATCAAGAAAACATAAGGGAACGATGGACAGAATACATTAAAGATCTTTATAATGATGAACGAACGGAAGTAAATATTAAGGATAATGGAGAAGGACCAGAAATACTAAGAGAAGAAGTGGAAGACGCCTTGCGCAATATGAAAGCAGGCAAAGCTCCTGGACCAGATAATATAACTAAAGAAGAGATTGAAGCCATGGGTGATTTTGGAATAGAAATAATAACAAAAATATTGAATGATATCTACAACAGCGGATATATACCAGACGACATGCTCAAATCAATATTCATAGCCCTACCAAAGAAATCAGGTGCGATTGAATGCGATAATCATCGCACAATAAGCCTTATGAGTCATGTGACTAAGATATTACTAAGAATCATCATGCGAAGAGTGCGAAACAAAATCAGTCCAGAAATTAGCGATGAACAGTGTGGTTTTGTTAGAGATAAAGGACCAAACAATGCCATTTATATCATAAGATCTTTAGTAGAAAGAGCCATAGAGGTGAAAACAGATCTATACCTATGTATCATAGATTACACCAAGGCATTTGACAAAGTAAAGCACCAAGAAATAATGAACATTTTAGAAAGCATAAACATAGACAGCAAAGATCTAAGAATAATAAAGAACATGTACTGGCAACAAACAGCGGTCATAAAAACTGGAAACCAATTGGAAATGTTTCAACAAATAAAACAGGGTGTTAGACAAGGTTGTGTGCTGTCACCAGATTTGTTTAATATTTATAGTGAGATTATTTTAAGATCCATAAGGGACATGCCTGGAATAACAATTGGAGGTCATAATATAAATAATCTAAGGTATGCTGATGATATAGTATTAATCGCTAAGAGTGAACATGAGTTACAAGAAATGTTAGACATTATAGTGAAAGAAAGCAAAAATAAAGGACTCAGCCTTAATAGCAAAAAGACAGAGGTAATGGTAACAACAAAGAAAAAGACATCAACTCAGTGCAAAATAAAGACAAGAGGAACAATATTAAAACAGGTAAATGAATTTAAATATTTGGGAACTTTGTTAACCTCAGACGGAAGATGTACAAAAGAGGTGAGATGTAGAATGGCGCAGGCAAAGTCAGCTTTCCAAAAAAATGAGGAAGATACTATGCAATCCATTTTTGTCAATAGAAACAAGAAAAAGAGTTCTTAAATGTTATATAGAGCCAGTCTTAACATACGGATGCGAATCATGGACAATAGGACAACAGACAAGAAAATCACTGGAATCTGTAGAAATGTGGTTTTACAGAAGAATGTTGAGAATACCATGGACAGCTAAGAAGAGTAATGAAGAGGTTCTGAGAAAGGTCAAAGCAAAAAGAGAGCTAATTTCCAATATTAGGAAGGGACAATCATCATTTTTTGGCCATGTAATGAGAAGAGAACAACTGGAATATATTGTAACAACTGGAAAATTGAGGGACGAAGAGATAGAGGGAAGCAAAGAGAAAAAATAACAGACAGCTTAAGAGAATGGCTTGGCAGAAGGTCAACAGAAATGATAAATAGCTGCCGAGATCGAATGTTTGTGGAGAGACATGATCACCTACGCCACTAAGCCCGGTAATTGATGATGATGATTTCTTCTTCTTCTTTTCTTCCTCATTTTCTTCTTCTATTACTTCTTCTATACTTCTTCTTCATCGTCTTATTTTATTCCTTCTTCTTTTCTTTTATTCATTCTTCTTCTACATCCTCTTCTTCTCCCTTTTTCTTCTCCCCAATTTTATTTCTCTTCTTGCTATTTTTTTCCTTCTTCCTACTTCCCTTCTTGTTTCTTCATTCGATAATTCAATCACTTCCTAATCCTCCCTTAAAACAACGAGAAGAGATATTGTTTGAGGTGTTTTGTGACATACATAGCAAACTGCGACATCTGAGCAAGTGATCTACCAGGACATTCGATTTCTTTGGGAACCCGGTTACTTTCCCTCGTCTATCGCCGCACACTTGGCCAGAATGGTTAATCTGTAGAAACTGTCGTACGGATGTAGATGAAGATCTACGCGTACACAAGTTTTGTTCACTGAAACAAGTTCTGAATCAACTATGAGTCACTGCAGTCTTTCAACCATTTGTTGTTGAGTGCTTTGGATCGATAACTTACTTATGCATTGCAGACATTTAATACTTTCATATTTAATTGCTTACTTTGTAGATCCTTCATATTTCATTGAGTGAAATATAGATAATATAATTCGTAACATCGATTTGAACAACTTTGATCTTTCATTGAGTAAAATATAGATAATATAATTCGTAACATCGATTTGAACAACTTTGATCTTTCATTGAGTAAAATATAGATAATATAATTCGTAACATCGATTTGAACAACTTTGATCTTTCATTGAGTAAAATATAGATAATATAATTCGTAACATCGATTTGAACAACTTTGATCTTTCATTGAGTAAAATATAGATAATATAATTCGTAACATCGATTTGAACAACTTTGATCTTCCATTGAGTAAAATATAGATAATATCCATACTTCTCAAACGTAAAACTAGTACAGCGTTAAATGTGAATGCATGAAAACTGAAAAAGTTCATATCTCGAAGTTCATATCTCCTGAAGTTCATATCTCGAAGTTCATATCTCCTGAAGTTCATATCTCCTGAAGTTCATATCTCGAAGTTCATATCTCCTGAAGTTCATATCTCGAAGTTCATATCTCCTGAAGTTCATATCTCGAAGTTCATATCTCCTGAAGTTCATATCTCGAAGTTCATATCTCCTGAAGTTCATATCTCGAAGTTCATATCTCCTGAAGTTCAATGTGTAGAACAACCACAAAGAGGTAACCCGCCCCAGGTGACAAGTATTTCTAGTTCACAACTCTTTAATGGGGGTCATTATAAACAAAAAATTAATGACCGAACAGCTGCCGGAGCGCACAATTCTCTCTCCGAGGAAGGAAACATTGACAGAATAGTCCTCACAACTGAAGCAGTTATTAGATCATGTTTTTTGTCTGCGGAGTGTTTCTCAGGCACAAACACAAGTGCCAGATTATAAATCACCACGGACTAGTTGGTTGATTGCTGCCAGTAAAAGCTTCTGATTAAACTTCAAAGGAAATGGTTTACCTGTAACGCAATTAGGCCAGGTGAAAAGAAAACCCGCCGTAGGTCTGTATGGACAACTTGTAAAGTAATCGATATATTCATCCTTAGGGTAGAGCTTAATTGACCTTGGGAGTTTCCCTACTCCTTTTTGAGACACCACTTCTTCGACCTCAGTAGTGTAGGTTATATTATATATTAGAGTGAGATTGCCAAGAAGAAAACTAAAATTGTGAAAAAAAAACTTGTTTCTTAAATGTATTAAAGATAGACATAATAGTTATAGTTATAGTAAAGGCCCCGGCATCGCTGTTAGCGAATGGATTACTATAATTGCTCAAGTTATGAAGCAAGTGACATCTTCGGACATCGTGCTTGTCATGGGAACGCTAAAGTAGGAAAATGAAGATATACGACCATCAGTGAAAATCATGGTTTAGGAAAAAGAAATGAACGAGAAGAAAGATTACTACAATTTTACCCAAAAAGGAAAGAACAAAAGCCAAAATGAACAACTGACGCCATTTTGGAAAAAAATGGAAGAAAGAAGACATGGGATGAACACTACTTAATACAAAAAAATAAATAATGAAATACGCTAAATGTGCACAAAGGGAAAAGAAGATTGGCTCAACCAAAGATGTATATAAACTGAAACTGGAAAATAAACAAGATTTAAGATGGATGCACACAGTAATGAAGAGAATGATTACCAAAAATAAAAAACCCACAGAAAGTGAATGTACTACAAACAAAAAAAAAAAAGGAAAAATGTTAACAGACAACAATGGTATAATCAATAGATGGAAGTATGTCTGTCTATCCATCTTTCGTTCGATCGAAGTTTGTCTATCAGCAATGTCGTTTCCTGTGTACATTTTACTGTCTTTTGTAATACTTGCAGTGGCCCATATAGTTTTGTCTGTACTGTTGTATCTATGGGCCAATGGATTTTCTCAAGTCTACTATATTCAGTGCAGTCTTGAAGTATGTGTTCAGCAGTCTGGGGCGCCTGTCCACATGTACAAGTAGTTGAGGTGCCGATCTTGAATTTTGTATACATGTGACTATGGAGTCTATTGTGTCCTGTTCTTAGGCGTATAATGATAACTTGTTCATAACTATTCATGAAAGACATCCTGATTTGGGGCTTGTGGTCCTCTGATTGATTTGATTATCTGTTTCTTATGATGGTATGTAACCAGTGTATCTAGTTGTGTGCCTGTTGAACCTTCCTTTGCCAACTGATCTGCTTTCTCATTTCCTGGTATTCCACAGTGAGATGGAATCCACTGCAGGGCAACCCTGTGGTGCTTGCAGAGTTCAGTAAATAAGGCCTGCAGATGTGTTTATTTTCTGGATTGTAGTGCCTGGAGTACTGATCTTGCATCTGTCAAAAACACTACAGGCTGCGGGCTAAGATTACTGTTCAGCAGTTTTTCTATTGCCAACTTTATTGCTTGTATTTCTGCATCATAATTGTGACAATATTTCCCTGTTGCTATTTCATTCATATCCCTAGTGTTATTTGGGTACTCTATATATGCACCTCCCCCCCCCTGTTCTTTACTGCATTCTGTGCTGATTCATCTGTATACACACGAATCCATAGGTCTTGTGGGTATTCTTCATCCAGGAAACTGAGAGTTATTGTTTTTCGCTGTAGACTAATCTGTTCCTCTTTGTCAACTACTCCTTTCCCTTCTGTCCGTATATTGTATTAATAATCCTGATTCCTCTGTCCAGGGAGTCTGTTCTGGTATGGGCAGTAGGGGGTTAACAGCTCTTGGCATGTCTGGTGTTTGTCTACTAATACACGTAGTTTGGTGGATAAAACTGCTTCACTTAAGTCGCCCCCAATGGAATAAATATAAATATAAAACAGATTTAAACTATGTTCTGAAACAAAGATAACATTCAAAACCTACAAGTGGATATCAAAGTTGACGGAATTGACATGGAGACAGTTCAGAGCTACACTTACCTTGGACATACTATAACCAGGAGACTTCCGTTTCCATGATGACGGAACTAAGTCACGTTCTCTCGATCGCTGCAGAAATTGCTTTGGAATCTGATCAATTTCGGCTTTCCGTTGCAATTTTCTGCATTCAAGTTCTGATGATGTTCTACTTATCATATCTACGCCAATGAATTGGCGTTGCATGCACAGCAATACTCCGTTTTGACAAATCAAGTGTTGTGAATGCGACCTTCACCGTCTAGTGTTGATCTGCGTTTTACGTCACAATGAGTGCTGTTCAATGACCGTTGATGGAGTTGTTTGCCGCAAGTTATTTACAATTCCCAACGCATTAATGTGGTGGGCTCCGCCAAGTCAGCCGAAGTTTTATCTCTTTGGGGAGTTTGCACCATGTTTCGTTCGTCGTAGACTGCATTCACTAGAGTAATCATGAACCCATGGGCGGAGCCATTTTGTGCGTGCTACGTCATCATAATGGCTCACCGTGTGTCCCAAGACCGACCATGCGCTAATCTTGCGATCTGTTGTTTGGCGTGCAACGGGGATAATCTGACGACGAACTGTGTTTTGTATATTCGTAGTTGGAGTCAAACACGTTGTCCTAACATCATCAAGCCCTATACATTTAAATACTAAGACGATCATCATTTTCAGGAGGACGTGAACTTCCGGGCAATATGGTGGATAGGCGGCAGGAACCATTGAAGGCTATGTCTGAAAAGTGTTCCTTGTTGCAGTTTCCTCTTATTCCAAGTCCGGCTTGTTACATGAACTACTGAGTTAAGTGCTCTGTGCACACCGTGAGCTGTGTGTTTCATCCGTTTTGACCATGTTCCGATATTCCAATTGTTTACGATGAATGCTGATATCGTATGACAGGGAACAGTTGGCCGTGTTCACTTTCTGTGCGGTTTCGCCTTATGTCTTTTGGAGTGTGCTGATACTGCTAGGATGGGGACTACAGCTACCTTTCTTTGTTTGGAAGATGAGTTAGTAATTCGGATGATTCCACTGGCACGGGCGGTTGAGCAATTATGGATTTTAATTCGTTTGCAGTGATACCGGGGCCTTCCATAACAAAAAAAAGAACCAACCAAATAACCAAATACTATAACCAGTGATGGAAAATGTACAACTGAAATAATCTAAAGAATAGAAATGGCAGAGACATTGCTGAAGTCAACAATACGTAGGGCCACCTTTGTCTACGTCCCTGGACATGCGGGAGTACGGGGAAATGAAATAGCGGACAGGTTGCCTAGCTCCGCCGTCGTTGAGGACGGTTAACCAATGGATAGGGCGGACGTCATCAATGCCCTCCGAGATGCGGGAAGAGCACAGGACTTCGACAACCATGAGTCCACGTCATTCCTTCGGATGAAAGAGATGAGAGTTAATATGGACACATCCAGAAACGAGAAACTAGTGGCATATAAGAGGACTTATCAAGCAACGCAGAACTGGAGTCGTCAGTCGCTGGACACTGCGAGACTTGCTGAGGAGGGGATCTGTGCACCTATGGACATGTTCGGAGTGCAATGATGATGACCCGCATATAACTCAATAACAGTCAAAGAATGTGTATGTGACAAACATAAACTACCCTTCACGACATATTATGTACAACCGGCATTGACCGCAACCGCACCATTCTGTCTGTGACTTTTGCCGTCTACACGTATAACAAACGTTGATTGCTGAACAAGTCTTCAGTGAGCGCTTCATGGCTTCTGATTATCCTTGTGTCTCCCGTATGATAACGTCTTGAGTTAAATGCGGAGTCTGCGCATTCTGCAAATGTCGCGAGGTACTCTAAAATTACATGAAATTTATGTAAATTGCACAAGTTTTCAAAATATGCATTGCCACATTCTATGACCAAAATAAACCAGGTCTCCGTTCTTCTCTCCCTTGAAACACGGGCAGTCATCCGTAATATAATATCAGAAGAACTCATCAACATCTACTCAAATTGCGTCCCTTGTCTGCGCCATTATTCTTAATTTTCTCCGTTCCTTAAGAGGCGGCAGTGCGAATCGCGAGAAGCATTGATCATGAAGCCATCTCTGGGAAAAACCGAACTGGATGAGGAAAATTGCAACGATCAATTGAAATACCATTAGAGGTTCTCAAATTTAAATTTCGACACTAACAATCCACAGGTCTTCATCACTGAAGAACAGGAATACAGATCTTATGCCAAGTCGCCACCTAGTGTACAATTTTGGGTTTTTATTTTACCCCGAATGATAAAATCCCATTTAAGAAACATCAATACATGTGAGATGTGATGCTTGAGAAAAGTAACAAACAACACAAGAAGGGATTGAATACCAAATGAAACCATAAAAAAAATGGTAGGAACTAAACCCTGCCAAGAATATATAGAACAACAACAACTTAAATGGTTTGGCCACCTGGTCAGAATGAATCCTTACTAATCACCATCAAGGGCGTTCTTCTCGAGAATGCATGAAAAAAGACCAAGAGGAAGACCCAGAAGAAGATGGATAGATGCAGTGACAGAGACATGTAACAACAAAGGAAAATCACTAATTCAGACAGTTCGAGCAGCTCAAGAACGACAAATGATATAACCCACGACACCTTTTAGGTATCAGTGAAAAGTGAAAAGAAGAAGATGGATAGATGCAGTGACAGAGACATGAAACAACAAAGGAAAATCACTAATTCAGACAATTCGAGCAGCTCAAGAACGACAAATGATATAACGACGACACCTTTTAGGTATCAGTGAAAAGAGAAAAGTAGAAGAAGAAGAGGTTAAAAATCCTTGCACTGCTGTTATTGGGACTAGCTTCTAACTTAACTTAAATACACAGATACTCTGCCACTACTGCATTATGTCCTCTTATATCATTTCTCTTTCCTCATTTGCCTTTCAGCGTCGAGGAGAGATATAATTTGCAGTCTTTTGCTTTTCAGTTGGCCTTAACTGCTGTTGTTTCATAATGTTTCTAATACTCAATCACTCCATCTTTTTCGTGGTCGACCCTTGGGTCTAGTGTTCTCGCAACGTTTATTGAAGGAATATTGTTGTGTTATGTTTTGATCTTTCAGCCATGTTACGTGGCCAAATCATTTTATCTGTTGTTTCTTTATTTATTCTATGGCGAAAATTATGTCTAACTTTTTTTTCGCACTTCTCCATTTCTGATCTTATCTCTCAAGCTGTTTCCTG
>JAVIAB010000125.1:79448333-79513333 GCA_032433765.1 Megaustenia siamemsis | reverse complement strand
GACCGTGGGGGTATATATTTTTTTCCAACCACAGGTACAACCCACACTGCTCCCAGCGAGAATCGAACGCGGGTTGTCCGAACGTCGGTAGTCCAGTCGGGTGGTTTTCCTTGTTTTCCATAAAACTCTTTGCTTTATAAACTCCTTCTCATATAACTCGTTATTATAAGCTCAATCCCATAGAACTCATTGCTTTATGAACTCATTCTCTTAATCCCACTATTTTAACAACAATCTGTGGTACCCATTTTCAAAGGCTGGATGAACAACGAAGCCGTGTCAGATGAAAATAAAAAGTCACCAGGTCTGAGAATTAAACCAAAACTCTTCTAGCCGGTAGCCATCGCGCTAAAAAACTAGCTCTGATGAGTTTGAAGACGGAAAAAATGCTGAGACCAATAAAAGAACTACAGTTAAGCGATTCTCAAATGGGGTTCCGAAAAAAAACAGAGAATGTACTGACGCACTTTTTACATTAAAAGAACTTGCAGAAAAAACGACAGAACACAATCAAAACTTATACATAGCCTTCATTGACCAGGAAAAAGCATTCGACAAAGTAAATAGAGAACAACTGTGGGAGATACTAACAACATACGGAGTAAGCCAACATCTAACCAACCTTATTAATAGTCTCTACATCAACAGCAGCTGCAGGGTCAAAACAGCAGAAGGCTACACAGACCACTTCGAAGTTAGATCAGGTGTAAGACAGGGGTGCGTACTATCCCACCATACTGTTTATTACATACATGGACTATATATGCAAGCTAGCCAACCCATCAGAGACAGAGGAGGTCAACGAGCATCTATTTGCAGACGATCAGGCACTAATACATGAAACAATAGAAGACCTACAAGAACACTTAAACAAACTCAACATCTCAGGCACAAAATACAACATGAAAATTAGAAAACAGAAGTCATGAATGTCGCCAAAAATAAACAGAACATCAACATAACTATAGAAGGCAGACAACTAAAACAAGTAGAGGAATTCAAATACCTAGGAAGTCTAATGACAATCTATAATTCTCAAACAGCAGAGATAGAATCATGATGCAACAAATCTTGTCACATCATTTGACAGTTATCACCACTATTGTCCAACAAGGAAATAACTCTGGAGGCAAACCGAGCACTATACAATACAATCTTCATCCCAAAATTGTGTTACCAATGCCAGACCTGGACCCTAGATGCAAGAACAACAAGAAAATACCCCTACAGAGATGAAATATGTTAGACGAATGACAGGAAACAGCAGAAAGATCAAAACACAACACAACGAGCCTTCAAAAAACGTTGTGAGAACACCAGACCCAAGGGTCGACCACGAAAAAGATGGATCAATGGAATATTAGAAGCACTAGGAAACATAACAGCAGCAGAGGCGAACAGAAGAGCAAAAGACCACAAATTATATCATTCCTCGACAACTGAAAGGCAGATGAGGAAGGAAAAAAGAAGAAGAAGTTGAAGATGATGAGTTTGAGCTTATAAAGCGTTATAAGCGGGAGAAGATCTGGACGTTGACAGCACTGGTACTCACCCAAGCCAGCACCCTCATTATAAGTGTTGCTGTTCATGAACTCGTATGATGGAATAGGAAGATTTTGTCTGGCTTTGGAGATAGTTAAACTCTTTCAGTGCGGAAGGTTTTTATCAATTTAGTGGTAAACATTTCAGAGACAACATTTTCCATGTTTTTAAATATTAATCGGCATGCTTATATTTATGTAACGCATAAGATTCATGAGTGTACAATGAAATTACGACGATGGTTTTCTGTTGCCTTCCGTCGGTTTGTTTACGGTTGGTTCAGCTTGCCTTTGACTAAAAGTCTCACCCACAAAGCAGTGGGGTTGTTTTACCTCGGGATACCCTCCCTTAGCCTTTTACTCTCCCGAGCATATCTGCCAGGTAGCAGAGCAGCCGCAGGTTGTACTGTTTACTTTCCAAAAATGAGGAAGATACTATGCAATCCATTTTTGACAATAGAAACAAGAAAAAGAGTACTTAAACGTTATGTAGAGCCAGTCTTAACATATGTATGTGAATCATGGACAATAGGACAACAGACAAGAAAATCACTGGAATCTGTAGAAATGTGGTTTTACAGAAGAATGTTGAGAGTACCATGGATAGCTAAGAAGAGTAATGAAAACGGTGTGAAAGAGGTCAAAGCAAAAAGAGAGATAATTTCCAATATTAGGAAGAAACAATCATAATTTTTTGGCCATGTAATGAGAAGAGAACAACTGGAATATAGTGTAACAACTGGGAAAATTGAGGGATGAAGAGATATAGAGAAACAAAGAAAAAAGGTACCAGACAGCTCAAGAGAATGGCTTGGCAGAAAGTCAACAACAGAAATGATAAATAACTGTCGAGATCGAAATTTGTGGAGAGACATGATCACCTACGCCAGCAGGCATGGTACTTGATGATGATGAACACATACGATATTATATATGAATCTTTAGATAATTAAACAAGGCATTATATTTCACCAAAACCAAGATCATACTAGACCTATTTACAAGAATACGGTTTGATGACAGTTTACACTAATCAAATTAGAGGACCGCACTGTGTGGCTAAACGTACATGACCGAAATCGGCATGGCGCATGAGCGTTGAAACGTAGGAAAGAGTTAAGAGAGTGAGCGAGAGAGAAAAAGAGAGAAAGAGAGAGAGATGGAGCTGGAGAAATGATGATAGGAAAAGAGCGAGAGTGAAAGTATAAGAGTGAAAAAAACGACGAGAAGGTAAGGCAAAAATAAAAAGGCATTAGGGAGCGAGAAGAAAAGGAGTGAGACAGAAAAAAGCGATAACTTGAAAAATGAATAAGGTAGACAGCGGGGTAGTAGAGATAGTAACAGGGACACAGAACCAGAGAAAAACTGAGAAATAGAATGAGAAAGAAAACAAGAAATAATGAAAGAAAAAGGATATTAGGAGACGGTGAAACGGAAGACACAGAGAGAGAGAGAGAGAGAGAGAGAGAGAGAGAGAAATAAAAGAAAGCAGGGGAAAGAAAAAGTGTTAATGGGTAGTTTGAACAGAAACAAAAAGTGAAAATAACGAGAGAGAATATGAAAGAAAGACAGAACACTACTGCGCCTACCGTTGCTACTACATCAGCTACAACTATTTCCTTTCCAGTATCTTCACATTCCCTCCAATGTTAGACTCACCGATCGCAATCAACATTTATTTCTACTCACTTTCCTGCACTCCAACTCATGTCTGTTAATATTTAGAACAACCAAAGATCACATAACCCTTAAGCAAGTGACCCCCACATTAAAATAGCCAGACAATTTCGCCAAATGTTAGAACCACTGTAATGATTTCCCAACGAAATATATACCCAATGAACCAACAGATATAAAATATTATTCTGTCTATCGTTTGCATTTTATTTGGAATAATCAAACATTTACATCATCAACATTCCTCTCTTCTCTCTCTCTCTCTCTCTCTCTCTCTCTCTCCCCCCCCCCCCCTTTTCTGTTTCTCTTCTCCATCCTTTTGTATCCAATTCCTAAATAACATTCTCAGAAGCCTAATTACATCCCCCTGGTTCACGCCGTCTTCTCCATTTCCTCAGAGAAACAACATCTTGGCACCGGAAGTCAGACACACCCTGTTTGTTCAGCTCCCACATACTGCCAGAACAGCGCTGTTCATGTCAGGCCCAGTAGGATCAAGCTTGTCCTTCATTGTCCACCCTCAAAGACAAGTCCCTCACGTACTATGAAGCCCTCACTTACAAGCCTCGGCCCGTAGATCTGGTCAAGTAATAGTTTCCTCTAGACGAGAGTTTTTGACTCGACTTCTCCTCATACTGGATGCAATTAATTTAAGTGACCATGGTACCCATCTGTTCGTCTTTGATGGCTTCGAATATGAAACTGAGAGTCCTAGAGAACTGGACCAGGAAACATGGTTTTATCTGAAAATGTACTTAAAAAAGGTCGCTGACTATATGAGTAGTTTTGCAAATATATATGATCAAAGGTTTTCAAATTATAAGTTTGGGTATTACAAGGTGAAAGAGTGTACTTAATATAAAGGAAAAACGGTCCCCCTCAACGTCTTCATAGGTATATGGAGAATATTATTTTAGTGACTATATTTTTCATTGATTAACGACAATTATTTTATACATTAATTATTACATAACTAAATATGTACAAATTTATGTATAAATAACATTATTATACATTAATTTATTTCATTTTTTGGGTGATGCGGTCGGTATCTCGTCAGGCCGCTATTAATTACAAAATATTTTTGGATTCATTTTCAGATGTTTGGGTGTAAAAAGAAGAAAAAAAACTTCGTCCCGTCTGGAAATCGAATTCGGGCCCTTTTGATCTGATTGGCCTTCGCTGAGACAAAGACAATACTCGCAAAAAAAACAACAACAACAACAACAACAACAACAACAACAACAACTCCGAACTAAAAAGAAAACACTCACACACAAAAAGGAGATTTAAAAGACATGAAGAAAAATTAAAAACTAACACATAACAACTAACACAAAAGAATAAATTTACACAGGTATAATTTATCTGATGTAACTGGTATTTTTTTGTTTTTTGTTCAATTATCACAGAAGGGGATACATACTAACATCAAAACAAATAACACCAGGGCTAAAACTAAGAATAGCAAAATGTTATGTCTTCTCAACATTCCTATATGGTGCAGAAACATGGACAATATACAAGAAAACAGAACACAGAATTAAAGCCTTTAAAATGTGGATATATAGAAGAATAGAAAGAATTGGATGGAAGGAAAGGAAAACAAACGATGAAGTCTTAAAACAACTAAAAATGAAAAGAGAACTACTAAACACAATTTAAACAAGACAAATGCGATTTTTGGGTCATGTTAAAATACACAACAACCTACTAAAAGTAATCCTGGAGGGGAAAATACAAGGTAAAAGAGGCAGAGGCAGACCACGACTAACATCAAAAGGTGGACAGACCAGCCTATGACAACCTGCACCATCAAAGCAAGAGCCAGGGCAGAATGGCGCTCCATGGTAGCCAACCTTCGTTGCGGAGATGACACTTGATGATGAGATGTAGAATTTGTCTACCCAGAGACTGGGGAAGGGTAAAGCCACCTAGATACCATGGATGCGAAGTGAAAAATTACACGCCTCCTGTTGTAGGATTCAAACCCCCCCCCCCAACTTTCTTCTTCAAAGCCAGTGTCTTACCTCTAGACCATTAAGTCTCTCTCTTTTCTTTTCACTTCAATTCATGTTTGTATCTGTTCTTTATCTAGTAGCGTGTTTCTGAAATAAAAGGGACGCATCGAAAAAAAAATTTGAGAACCGTCCATGAAGATTTTATTGAAACGTCACTGGCCAAAGGCAGACTTTGGGCTCGAACACAAGGGATTAATAAAGAAGGGGAGACAAAACATGGTTCATGCAAGTAGAACCAGTAGTTAACACCATCAACTAAATTGGCTACGATCTGTCGGATTTTGAAAAGACCGGGAAAAATATAGCGACACAGCGAGGAAAACAAGTGCTAAACGGGGTGCGGCTGCCAAACTAGACAATTGATCGGTACAGATGACTTCGTCAGTGGGTACGTTTATGTGTGAGAGAGGATTGCGTCTGATTAAGATTTTTGCTTTGGTCCTTGTTTATCAGATTGATTATGTTTCATCTGAATTTTCTTCTTTTTTTTTCTTCTCTTTAGCTTCTACTTCTTGTTTTTTTTTCATATCCTGCTATTCATTTCATTCCTGCACTTTCTTCTATTCGTCTCATTCCTTTTGTTCTCATTATTCTAGTTAAAATGTTCGTTCTCCTCTACTTATTCTCATGATATTCCTTCTTGCTCAAATGTTCTCAATTAACTTTCTTCTTATAAAAGAATAACAAACAAAAAAAAAAAAAAAAAAAAAAAAATTCATTATTACTCTTCTGCTTCTTCTCTTTTGCATTCACAATCTTACTGTTATCTCTTGAGTATTTCTCTCTATATATATATATATATTGCTCCGGGTATATCTGTGACCATCCTTGAGTTCTCAACATAGAGACAGCTAAAGAAAACATTCTAAACTTGATCCAACCACCTTAATTCTTCATAGTCTGCATGAGGACTTCCGGTTTCAAGATGGCGAGGTCATGTTAACGTCAACGTTCACTGTTAAGTTTTTGGCAGATAAGTGTATAGATAGGAAGTAGTGCTATTGGAATCTTCGTCGTTGAAGCGGATTACGTGTCTGTGATCTGAAATCCTCTACAGTGTGCGCAATAATATGCACGGTGTTTATAGCAATATACGTCATTATTGGGATACCAGTCAATATGGCGGATAGGCTGCAAGAACCATTAAGTCATAGTCTGAAAAGTGTTCCTTGTTGCAGTTTCCTCATATTCCAAGTCCGGCTTGCTGCGGGAGCTACTGAGTTTAGTGCTCTGTACACACGGTGAGCTGTGTGTTTCATCCGGATTGTGTTTCGACATTTCGATTGCTTACGATGAATGATGACATCGTTTGAAGAAGGACAATTAAGCGGCGTCCACTTAACTAACTGACCACGTGCTCTAGCGTTTGGTTTCTCGTGGCAAGTCGCAGTGCCAAAGAGTACAAGTTCGATCCTGCTTCGGACCCTATATTGTTCTTCGTTTTTTTTCTGTTGTTGATTATTTGTGATTTGTTTCCAAGTGCTGTATACATACCTCTTCCCCTGAAATGAATCGCTGATCTATCGTCTTGGAAGTTTCCCTCTATAATAATATTCATTTACTATTTTTAGCCTCTTAACACAATGAAATATGATGCATGTGCGAGACTCCTTCAATGCTAGAAATTTCGTGTACTTTGTTTGAGATCTTCCTGTGGTTGTGAAAGCAACCGAAGTAGAAATGTATACATGACGAATGCAACGATAAATGTCCTCAATAGGTGGTAGTTGTAGCTATCTTTCGTTTCAGCATCATCTTAATATCTTGCCAATTCTCAGTCCTTGCAGAGAGAGAGAGAGAGAGAGAGAGAGAGAGAGAGAGAGAGAGAGAATCACCACCATGAACCTGACGTCTTTACACGATCTCTCGACGAAATGTTTTACACTCAGGGCGCATCATTTAACTGGTTCTGTTTGTCTGTCTCCTAGGCCACATTACCCGCTGCCACGCCCCATTGGCTCCATTTTCTCATATATCACTAGGGTCCTCACACTTCCATTATTCAATCAAAGTCCTTAACATTTTTATAGGTCACGCTAAAGGCCTAGTGTTCAACCCATATTCCGCTTGAGTTTAGTAATAGTCCAGAATTTTTTATCTTTTTTTTTTGCTTTGCTTTATTTTCTCGATTATAGGCAATTTCTATTTTTTTCCCATTCTCTACGTCTATGCACTTTCAGTGTTTAGTATTGATCTGAATTCAAAAAAAAATAATAAATCACCAAGACCGCTGTAATTCCAAACAACTTTCATGATGAAAACCATGTCTACATCACCGGAAATGAATTGATTCTTGATGGAAAGAAATAATAGACACAACAAAACGTGAACGAAAGTAACAAGAAATAAAAGACACAACAAAACGTGAAGGAAAGTAACAAGAAATAATAGACACAACAAAACGTGAAGGAAAGTAACAAGAAATAATAGACACAACAAAACGTGAAGGAAAGTAACAAGAAATAATAGACACAAAATGTGAAGGAAAGTAACAAGAAATAATAGACACAAAACGTGAAGGAAAGTAAAAAGAAATAATAGACACAACAAAACGTGAAGGAAAGTAAAAAGAAATAATAGACACAACAAAACGTGAACGAAAGTAACAAGAAATAAAAGACACAACAAAACGTGAAGGAAAGTAACAAGAAATAATAGACACAACAAAACGTGAAGGAAAGTAACAAGAAATAATAGACACAACAAAACGTGAAGGAAAGTAACAAGAAATAATAAACACAACAAAACGTGAAGGAAAGTAACAAGAAATAATAGACACAAAACATGAAGGAAAGTAACAAGAAATAAAAGACACAACAAAACGTGAAGGAAAATAACAAGAAATAATAGACACAACAAAACGTGAAGGAAAGTAACAAGAAATAATAGACACAACAAAACGTGAAGGAAAGTAACAAGAAATAATAGACACAACAAAACGTGAAGGAAAGTAACAAGAAATAATAGACACAAAACGTGAAGGAAAGTAACAAGAAATAATAGGCACAACAAAACGTGAAGGAAAGTAACAAGAAATAATAGACACAACAAAACGTGAAGGAAAGTAACAAGAAATAATAGACACAAGAAAACGTGAAGGAAAGTAACTAGAAATAATAGACACAACAAAACGTGAAGGAAAGTAACAAGAAATAATAGACACAACAAAACGTGAAGGAAAGTAACAAGAAATAATAGACACAACAAAACGTGAAGGAAAGTAACAAGAAATAATAGACACAACAAAACGTGAACGAAAGTAACAAGAAATAAAAGACACAACAAAACGTGAAGGAAAGTAACAAGAAATAATAGACACAACAAAACGTGAAGGAAAGTAACAAGAAATAAAAGACACAACAAAACGTGAAGGAAAATAACAAGAAATAATAGACACAACAAAACGTGAAAGAAAGTAACAAGAAATAATAGACACAACAAAACGTGAAGGAAAGTAACAAGAAATAATAGACACAACAAAACGTGAAGGACAGTAACAAGAAATAATAGACACAACAAAACGTGAAGGAAAGTAACAAGAAATAATAGACAACAACAAAATGTGAAGGAAAGTAACAAGAAATAATAGACACAACAAAACATGAAGGAAAGTAACAAGAAATAAAAGACACAACAAAACGTGAAGGAAAGTAACAAGAAATAATAGATATAAAACGTGAAGGAAAATAACAAGAAATAATAGACACAACAAAACGTGAAGGAAAGTAACAAGAAATAATAGACAAAAAATGTGAAGGAAAGTAACTAGAAATAATAGACACAACAAAACGTGAAGGAAAATAACAAGAAATGATAGACTCAACAAAACGTGAAGGAAAGTAACAAGAAATAATAGACACAAAACGTTAAGGAAAGTAACAAGAAATAAAAGACACAACAAAACGTGAAGGACAGTAACTAGAAATAATAGACACAACAAACGTGAAGGAAAGTAACAAGAAATAATAGACACAACAAAACATGAAGGAAAGTAACAAGAAATAAAAGACACAACAAAACGTGTAGGAAAGTAACAAGAAATAATAGATATAAAACGTGAAGGAAAATAACAAGAAATAATAGACACAACAAAACGTGAAGGAAAGTAACAAGAAATAATAGACACAACAAAACGTGAAGGAAAGTAACAAGAAATAATAGACACAACAAACGTGAAGGAAAGTAACAAGAAATAATAGACACAAAACGTGAAGGAAAGTAACAAGAAATAAAAGACACAACAAAACGTGAAGGACAGTAACTAGAAATAATAGACACAACAAACGTGAAGGAAAGTAACAAGAAATAATAGACACAAAACGTGAAGGAAAGTAACAAGAAATAATAGACAAAAAATGTGAAGGAAAGTAACAAGAAATAATAGACACAACAAAACGTGAAGGAAAATAACAAGAAATAATAGACTCAACAAAACGTGAAGGAAAGTAACAAGAAATAATAGACACAAAACGTTAAGGAAAGTAACAAGAAATAAAAGACACAACAAAACGTGAAGGAAAGTAACAAGAAATAATAGACACAACAAAACGTGAAGGAAAGTAACAAGAAATAATAGACACAACAAAACGTGAAGGAAAGTAAAAAGAAATAATAGACACAACAAAACGTGAAGGAAAGTAACAAGAAATAATAGACACAACAAAACATGAAGGAAAGTAACAAGAAATAATAGACACAAGAAAACGTGAAGGAAAGTAACAAGAAAGAATAGACACAACAAAACGTGAAGGAAAGTAACAAGAAATAATAGACACAACAAAACGTGAAGGAAAATAACAAGAAATAATAGACACAACAAAACGTGAAGGAAAGTAACAAGAAATAAAAGACACAACAAAACGTGAAGGAAAGTAACAAGAAATAATAGACACAACAAAACGTGAAGGAAAGTAACAAGAAAAAATAGACACAACAAAACGTGAAGGAAAGTAACAAGAAATAATAGACACAACAAACGTGAAGGAAAGTAACAAGAAATAACAGACACAACAAAACGTGAAGGAAAGTAACAAGAAATAATAGACACAACAAAACGTGAAGGAAAGTAACAAGAAATAATAGACACAACAAAACGTGAAGGAAAGTAACAAGAACTAATAGACACAACAAAACATGAAGGAAAATAACAAGAAATAATAGACACAACAAAACGTGAAGGAAAGTAACAAGAAATAATAGACACAACAAAACATGAAGGAAAATAACAAGAAGTAATAGACACAACAAAACGTGAAGGAAAGTAACAAGAAATAATAGACACAAAACGTGAAGGAAAGTAACAAGAAATAATAGACACAACAAAACGTGAAGGAAAGTAACAAGAAATGTCTCAATCTCAATGGTAAGTAAACTAAAGTGATGGTCATATCAAAGAAACAATCATGCAAAATAAAAATAAATGAAAAAATTTTAAACAAGAACAAGACGCCAAATACTTGGACACAATAATAACTTCAGATGGAAAATGCACAACAAGAAAAAAAAAGCAGAATAGCTCAGGCCAAAATAACATTTCAGAAAACGAAAAACATCTTGTGTGACAACTCTATGTTAATAAAGGTGAGAAAAGAAGTTCAACGGTGCTATATAGAACCACTTCAAAACTATGGAAGTGAATCATGGACATTCAGCAAACAAATGAAAAGTCGATTAAGTAAAAGTAAAGTAAAGTACCCCCCGTCACGCCAAGTGGCGTATAGGGAAATATGGTGTTAGTGACCCTATATTTTACAGACCTTCAGCACATGATTTTTTGGGGTAATGTGGTCAGTATTACGCCCGTGCTGCTTTTACTTTCCCAGAAAAAATCCGGTACCCATTTAAGGCTGGGTGAACCCGGAGCCGTCGGTTGGGATCGAACCCTACCCCTTGTCCGTAGTAGTCCAGTTCACTAACCACTGAGCTATCACGGCTCCTACTAATTTTTAGGGAATTAGTAAAACCCAGGTGTCCTCGCCAGGATTACGAACCCCGGCTGTTGCCGTGGTAAGCCAACCGCCTATCGATTGCGCTAACCGGACACCCTAAAAGTCGATTAGAGATGGGATTTCTCCAAAGAATGTTGAAAGATTCCTGAAGAGCTAAAAAGACCAACGAGAAAGTTCTCAAGGCGGATAGCACAAAAAGCTAGCTCCTCAACAATAAAAAAATCAGAAAGAAACAATCCATATTCCTCGAGGACAGGCCTCCGGAATTTAGCTGTATTTTCCTGCTGAAGGCCTGTTGAGCCGAAACGTGGTTCAAATTTGTGTCGTCCATTAATAACGTAAAGTTTAAACCATACAATAAAAAAAAAAATCTTTAATTTCTCATGTATCTATCTATCTATCTATCTATCTATCTATCTATCTATCTATCTATCTATCTATCTATCTATCTATCTATCTATCTATCTATCTATCTATCTATCTATCTATCTATCTATCTATCTATCTATCTATCTATCTATCTATCCATCCATCCATCCATCCATCCATCCATCCATCCATCCATCCATCCATCCATCCATCCATCCATCCATCCATCCATCCATCCATCCATCCATCCATCCATCCATCCATCCATCCATCCATCTATCTATCTATCTATCTATCTATCTATCTATCTATCTATCTATCTATCTATCTATCTATCTATCTATCTATCTATCTATCTATCTATCTATCTATCTATCTATCTGTCTGTCTGTCTGTCTGTCTATCTATCTATCTTTTTGTCTGTCCAACTATATAACTATCTATCTATCTTTTCTTCGCCTGAAGTATTGTCTATATCTGCAATGTCGTTTCTTGTAAACATTATACTGGTTTTTTGTTGTTGTAATTCTAGCAGTGGCCAATATTGTTTTGCATGTAGTGATGCATGTAGTGTTGCATCTATGGCCCAATGCATTTTTATCTGTCTTCTATATTCAGCCCAGATATATATATATATATATATATATATATATATATATATATATATATATATATATATATAAAGAGAGAGAGAGAGATCGGGAGAGAGAGAGAGAGAAAGGAGAGAGAGAGATGGGAAGAAATTGTTCAGAAGAGAGAGTTAGAGTGATAGCGATAGAGAGATATATTGATAGATAGCGAGAGATGCAGAGAGAGAGAGATGCAGAAAGAGAGAGAGATGCAGAGAAAGAGAGAGATGCAGAGAGAGAGAGAGAGATGCAGAGAGAGAGAGAGAGAGATGCAGAGAGAGAAAAGTAGGGAAAGAGAGAGGAACTATAAAGAAGAGAAGAAAAAATGTGTTTTTCAAATCATTCAAAATTTCTAATTTCGCTTTCTGCACTTACTTATTTCACAAAGTATCACTTACTACTTTCAAAAACAATATAACGTACAAGTAACATTAGTACTGGACAAACATTACCAAAAATAACGCGTTATTTTTATTAAATGAAGGAAAAGGTATTTAAAGAAAAAAATTAATGTTGTTGTTAAAATAGGTTATTGACATGACTAGCGGCAGACCCGGCGTTGGCGGGAAAATAAGCCCCCAGATTACGGGTGTTAGCTTCTGGGGCACCGCCCAGATATCGTCTACTGGCCTAGATTAATTTATTCCGAAATTCAGAAGTGACCCACTTTTGAGGTGTCCCTATCTTCCTAATTGTGACAAACTGCTACAGCAGTGGAGGAATTGCTCCTGCCAGATACCGGATACAATCTGATATCCTACAGATCTGTTAACTTCTGCTGGCTCCATCCATCCACTCATTATTCTGTCGATTCGTACATCGATCATCCATTCATACACTCACACTTTCACCCGCTTGTCTATAAATCAATTCATACATCCGCCCATACATCATCCCAACAACACATTCACGAACCCATATGTCTATGAATACTACTTTAATTCGTTAATCCATTACACTATCCATCATTAATTTTAAAATCCTGGCATAACACATCTATTAATTGGACCATAATGCAATCATTAATCTAACAGTTAGATCATGTACGCATATGTACGGGTGTTGCCGTCAATATATATATATATATATATATATATATATATATATATATATATATATATATATATACAGATGTTCAGTAAAGCAGTACCCAGTATGAGACACTAATGCTTTACCGAACTACTGACTTATCATGATTGCTTGCTACCAACCGTCTGTCAAGACGCCAAAGGCGATATATATATATATATGTGTGTGTGTGTGTGAGAGAGAGAGAGTGTATGTTTATATATATGTATATATAGGGATATATATATATATATATAGGGAGATATATATATATATGGGGATATATATGTGTGTATGTATGTATATATATTTGTGTATACAGACAGGTCTGTGTGTTCTTGCATGGTTGTATATTCGTAGATACGTATAGACATTGCGTATACTACAAGGTGTTTATAAAGTCTCACTACACTTGGTATCTAGGTCAATTTGAAAAAAAAATGTTTATGACGTCATCACAATATGTGCTCCCACTGTCAATGAAATTTGTTGAATAAGTTTATTGCTACTGGAAATGTGGAAGATGCTCCACGATCTGGTAGGCCTGCTGTGAATGATGAAATATGTTTAGATATCCAAGACA
The DNA here is from genome assembly GCA_032433765.1 of Megaustenia siamemsis. NCBI lineage: Eukaryota > Metazoa > Mollusca > Gastropoda > Stylommatophora > Ariophantidae > Megaustenia > Megaustenia siamemsis. The sequence continues at coordinate 79,499,497 of JAVIAB010000125.1, read as the reverse complement.
GAATCCTTAAAAGTCCAGACAAGTCATTAAGAAAACTGTCGCAACAAGTGAACTTACCATTGAGCACATATTGTGATGACGTCATAAACATTTTTTTCAAATTGACCTAGATACCAAGTGTAGTGAGACTTTATAAACACCCTATATATTGAATATACACACGAATTGCCCACATTTTTATAACCCTTCCACCTGTATTTTGGCCCTCCTATTAGCTGGTCAACTACAACGGTATCCTGCACGAACTAGACCTCAGTCATTTTCCTTCTGGCCACAGCGCTATACGCAGGGTGAACAATTATATTCCTATTTCTCATTCAATTATGTATTTTTGTCGTTTTAGATACTTCATTATTAGTTAGTTTTGTAGCGCTAATTTTATTTACTTACATATCTCTGTGTTTGTTGCTTATTGTTCCTGCTTATTATATAAAGGCTTATTTAGACGAAATTTCAAATTTGTGTTGTCCTGTATTTACGTAAAGCTTTAACTACGCCATTTTTTCTATTTTTTTTTCATTTCTCCTATGCAATTAGCTTTATGCAACTTTGCATTTTATGCATTTTTTTGCATTTCTTTGCCTTAATCCCTTAATCTAACAATTATGTTGTTATGTTAGCATCATCATCATCTCTGCTCACAGAAATATTCCATAGTTAAAAAAAAAAAAAAAGTAAAGAGCCCCCGTCACGCCAAGTGGCGTGTAGGGAATATGGTGTTAGTGACCATATTTTTTACAGACCTTCGGTTACATGGTTACATGATTTTTGGGGTAATGTGGTTGGTATAACGCCCGTGCCGCTTTACTCTCCCAGAAAAAAATCCGGTACCCATTTTAGGCTGGGTGAACTTGGAAGTCGTCAGTTGGGATCGAACCCTTCCTCTTGTCCTTTGTAGTCTAGTTCACTAACCACTGAGCTATCGTAGCTCAAAATATTCCATAGCTGTGCCGATTTTCCCCTCGAACTTGGAGAGTCTCCAAGGAAAGCCGTGACCAATTGTGCACGAACTCCGTAGCATGGACTGTGCTCCTTCAGAGCGGGTAGATTTTATTTTTGCTGATAATTTTTCCAGGGCAGAGCCCACTTTTTTTACCTACTCCTTTTAATTTTTAACTGCCAAGGGTTTTTAACGTGCGCGAATGCACATGGGACCTCCAGATTTTTTTCCCGCTATATCGAAAGGGCTTGATTTAGAAATCTTACTACCCTGAGACCCTGGGAGGGTGAAGCCACGAAAAAACCACGGTTTTTTTTTTAATTATTTAAAAATAATGTTCCCACGTGGAAATGAACCCGGCACCTTCTTTCCAGAGGCCCATGTCTTGCCTTTAGACCACCCATTTATCTAACAATTACAAAATTCTACCATTAATCTAACAATTACAAAATTCTACCATTAATCTAACAATTACAAAATTCTACCACTAGTCTAACAATTACACAATTCTTCCATTATTCTAACAATTACACAATTCTTCCATTAATCTAACAATTACAAAATTCTTCCATTAATCTAAAAATTACAAAATTCTCCAATTAATCTAACAATTACAAAATTATCATATTAATCAATTTAACAGTTACAAAAATCGTCCATTAATCTAACAATTACAAAATTCTTCCATTAATCTAACAATTACAAAAATCGTTCATTAATCTAACAATTACAAAATTCTTCCAATAATCTAACAATTACAAAATTCTTCCAATAATCTAACAATTACAAAATTCTTCCATTAATCTAACAATTACAAAATTCGTCCATTAATCTAACAATTACAAAATTATTCCATTAATCTAACAATTACAAAAATCGTCCATTAATCTAACAATTACAAAATTCTCCCAATAATCTAACAATTACAAAATTCTTCCAGTAATCGAACAATTATAGCATTCTCCCATTAATCTAACAATTGCAAAATTATCTCATTAAACTAACAATTACAAAATTATCCCATTAATCTAACAATAACAAAATTATTTTATTAATCTAACAATTATACAATTCTCTCATTAATCAAACAATTACAAAACTCTTCAATTAATCTAACAATTACAAAATTATCCCATTAATCTAACAATTACAATATTCTTACATTAATCTAGCAATTTCAAAATTACCCCATTAATCTAACAATAACGACGTTATTTTATTAATCGTACAATTGTAAAATTCTTCCATTAATCTAACAATTACAACATTCTTCCATTAATCTAATAGTTACACAATTTTTCCATTAATCTAACAGTTACAAAATTCTCTCATTAATCTAACAATTACAAATTTCTCTCATTAATCTAACAATTACAAAATTATTCCATTAATCTAACAATAACGAAATTATTTTATTAATCTAACAATTACAACATTCTTCCATTAATTTAACAATTATTCAATTTTCCCATGAATCTAATCATTACAAAATTATCCCATTAATCTAACAAGTACAAAATTATCCCATTAATCTAACAATTACAACATTCTTCCATTAATTTAACAATTATTCAATTTTCCTATTAATCTAATCATTACAAAATTATCCCATTAATCTAACAAGTACAAAATTATCCCATTAATCTAACAATTACAAAATTATCCCATTAATCTAACAATTACAAAATTATCAAATTTATTTAACAATTACAAAATTCTCCCACTAAATTAATAATTACAGAATTATCCCATTAATCTAATAATTACAAAATTCTCCCATTATTCTAATAATAACAGAGTTCTCCCATTAATATAATAATTACAGAATTCTTCCTTTAATATAATCATTACAGAATGCTTTCCTTAACGCAACCTTCCACCCTTAATGTAACCTTGAATCCACCCATCCTTTAATTCAACACTGATTTCTTTTCAACCACCTATTCATCATCACTTTGTGCCGTATCGAAAGATACCATAGAGCACTGTCTTTAACTCTTTCTCTTGGACGCACCATGCGCAATGCCGATTTCGGTCATGTACGTTTAGCCGCACAGTGCGTCACTCTCAATTTGATTAGTGTAAACTGTCATTAAACTATCTTCTTTTATATGTCTCGTATCCTCTTGGCATTGGTGAAGTATAATTCCTTGTTTAATTATCTAAACATTCATATATAATATGTTAAGTGTTAGATAAATATAAACATGTGGATTAATATTTTAAAACATGAACAATTTTGTCTCTGAAATCTCTACCTCTGAATTGATAAACACCGTCAGCAGTGAATGAGTTAATCCATTGATATATATCAACTACTGAACAAATCAACAAGCACTCAGTGGAATAAGGCCCTATTTTGTCTATAGTAGGTCACCTCACTGACCGTTGCACTTTTTATTCATCTTCTTATTTTCTCCTTCTCCTCCACCTCCCCTAATACATCCTTTTCTTCCTTTTCCACTTCTTTTATTCCTCCTCCTCTTCCTAATCCTCTCCTCCTCCACCTTCTACTAGTTCTTGTATGTTTTCCTCTTATCCTCCCCCTACTTCTTCTTACTACTCCGCTACTTTCCCCTGCTACATCTTCTTCCTCTTTTTTCTGTTCATTCTCCTCCTCATCCTCTTCTCCTGCACCTTCTTCTTCTTATTCTTCTTCTTCAATGTCTACATCTCTTCTTCCTTTTCCTCCTCCTTCTACTTCTCCTCTTCTTTTTTCTTTTCTTCTCCTTCCACTTTTCTTCCTATTTCTTCTTATTCTTTTTGCAAGAGGTAGAAAATTCTTCCAGTACGTACGAGCAACAGACACCACTCTCTGCATATTTTTTTTAAAGCAACATTTTTTAAACTTATAAAACAAAACAGAAGAGAAAATTGAAACCTTTGAAATATGGATTTATAGAAGAATAGGTGAAATTGGACGGAATGAAAAGAAAACAAACGATGAAGTCTTAAAAGAACTAAAAATGAAAGAACTAATAATGACAATTTAAAGAAGACAAATGAGATTTTTGGGGCATGTTAAAAGACCCGGAAGCCTATTAAAAGTAATTTTGGAGGGGAAAATACAATGTAAAAGAGGCAGAGGCAGACCACGATTAACATGGACGAGTAACATCAAAAGATGGACAAGTCAGCCTATGACAATCTGCACCATCAAAGCAAGAGATAGTGCGGAATGGCGCTCCATGGTAGCCAACCTTCGATGCGGAGACGGCACTTGATGATGATGAAAAAAAAATATACTTATTGTTGTGCTTATTAAAATATATCTTTAATACTTATTATATATGTTATATATATATCGCGTATGCACTCTAAAAAAAAACAAATATATAAAAAAATATATGTCAGGAAAGTTTTTTACAAACTAAAATAGTGTGAAAATTGAAAAGAGAAAAACACTTACAAAGTTTATAACACATAAAAAAACACATTTTCACTAGAAAACTCGCAAAAAGAGAAAAAAAGAATCTGTTTCGTGTACTACAAACAAACACAATTAATGAATTTGAGCATCGTCGAGGAGAGGTAATAGAAAAATTAACGAACAGAGAATTGAATAACGAGAAGATTGACATCATAATGAAGAATACAAACAAAAGTGAGTCAGACGATAATTAAATTCAAAGAAAATAATTTAAAAAAGGAGAACAAAGAAAAGAAACAAATAATTAGTTACAATAGAATATAATTAAGAATGTCCAGATTTTCTCAAAATTGAAGTTTCACGGAAAAAGCCAAATAGAAACGTTGAAAATTCATGACCAAACAATTACTTCTGTATTTTCTATCCGCCATTTTCCTGCGCATATTTCTCTTCGCGTTGCACATCGCTGTGCAGATCAATCATTTTTTTCCAATTGCGCTTCAATCCTTAATCATTCTAATGTTATTTCACTCCCCTCTCCCATATCTTCTATTGCTACTGTCCTCCGCTTTATGACGATCGTGTTGTCGTTGCCACTTTGATAACTAGCTTGAAGTAACGATTCTAAAGAAAGGCTGGTTTGAAGAAAAAAATTACAGGCGAATTTTCAACTTCCTGTTCTATTAACAATTGGCTCATGTCGAAGGGCTGGATGGTTGTCAGGTAAAGTTTCGTCTTCGGGACCACGAACAAAATTAATTAATGAAATGTTAGAGACATTAGGGAATATAACAGCAATATAAGTCAATAGGGAGTCGCGATAGCTCAGTGGTTAGTGAACTGGACAACAAAGGACAAGAGATGATAGTTCACACAGCCTTAAACGTGTACAGGATTTTTTCTATGGGAAAGTAAAGCGGCACGGGCGAAATACCGACCACATTACCCCAAAAATCATGTGCTGAAGGTCTGTACAATTTATGGTCAGTAAAACCATATTGTTATTTGTTATGGACTTCATAATGAAGAAATGCTGCACTGGTAATAAAGGCATCGAATGGATACAAGGAGACCATTTGGAGGACCTCGACTTTGCTGATGACATAGTTCCCATCAGCAGTCAGATAAAAACGATGTAGGAAAACACAAATGAACTATCATCAATAGCCAGCAAAATTGGGCTTGAGGTCAATCATGAAAAGACTAAAGTCATGAAAAGTTTAATTCCAACAAGTGACAAAATATACATGGAAAACAAACCAGTAGAAGAGATCGATCACTTTATCTATCTTGGAAGTCACATTGATCGAGAAGGGGATACGAGCAAAGAAATTAGAATCAGACTGGCTAAAGCAGCAATGTCTTTCAGAAGCCTTCAAAAGTTGTGGAAATCAAAACTCATCAGCACAAACACAAAACTTAGACTATTCAAATCAAATGTACTATCTACCCTTACGTATGCGTGTGAAAGCTGGAAAACAACAAGAGATATAGAAACAAAGTTGAACGCATTCGAAAATAAATGTCTAAGGAAAATACTTGGTATAGCGTGGAACGAATTCAAAACAAACGAGGAAATTAGAGAAATCGCCAATCAACCACTAATATCTTCAGTAATAAAGAAAAGACGATGGTCATACGTTGGACATGTGATGAGAAGAGATAATAATCGAATAGCAAAGCAAGCCCTCATCAAAGCAAGCCCTCATATGGGAAACAACATGTAAAAGAAAAAGAGGAAGACCCAGGGAGACACTGAGAAGAACATTGATGAGAGAGGCAAGAGCAGCAGGAATCGGCTCCCTCAATGAGATAGAACTGCTTGCACAGAACAGAGACAGATGGCGAGATTTGATAAAATATCTTTAAAAGAAAACTGCTAGAAGAAAAAAAAAATTCATATAGGAGAAGGTGTATCTTGGTCTACGCCCTATGGGCCGGTTACGGCTCGAAAGGTCAATAGAACACCATATTCCCTTTACGCCACTAACACCATATTCCCTTTACGCCACTAACACCATATTCCCTATACGTCACTAACACCATATTCCCTTTACGCCACTAACACCATATTCCCTTTACGCCACTAACACCATATTCCCTTTACGCCACTAACACCATATTCCCTTTACGCCACTAACACCATATTCCCTTTACGCCACTAACACCATATTCCCTTTACGCCACTAACACCATATTCCCTTTACGCCACTAACACCATATTCCCTATACGTCACTAACACCATATTCCCTTTACGCCACTAACACCATATTCCCTTTACGCCACTAACACCATATTCCCTATACGTTACTAACACCATATTCCCTTTACGCCACTAACACCATATTCCCTTTACGCCACTAACACCATATTCCCTATACGTCACTAACACCATATTCCCTTTACGCCACTAACACCATATTCCCTTTACGCCACTAACACCATATTCCCTATACGTCACTAACACCATATTCCCTTTACGCCACTAACACCATATTCCCTTTACGCCACTAACACCATATTCCCTATACGCCACTAACACCATATTCCCTTTACGCCACTAACACCATATTCCCTTTACGCCACTAACACCATATTCCCTATACGCCACTTGGCGTGACGAGAGTTCTATACTTTTACTATAAGTCAATAGAAGAGCAAAAGATCGTAAATTATTCCCCCCCCCACCCCTCGACGCTGAAAGGCAAATGAGGAAGGAAAGAAGAGGAAGATAAAGAATGTCATTAAAATATTTGCATGTATAGAGGAATCATTTTTGTGAGAGTCGTATAGCATCAACGTGATAATTGTGTTCGTTAGGGTGGTTTTTCTATTGAGTCATAGAGTACAATGCACGAACTGATTACATTGAGTCAGAGAAAAAAGTGCTAATCAAGGCTTCACTTCCACGTGATTGGCGTCAAGATAGCTTTGTCCTGTTACATGAGTCGCAGAAATGAAAAGCGCTATGTTAACCCGGGTTTAAAGTTTACCAATTCCAAATCGGTGGTGACGAGCCATAGAGGCGTAAATACCTAAGTACGTTGTAAACTGCGATAGAGCGTAACAGTTGTTTTCCTTGAGCTGAAGAACAACATCTCAGAGGCTGGTGCATGCAAAATAATTTTTATATCTTTCGTATATCCGCACTTTGTGTCGGTACATCTTGATAGTAAAATATCAGCTGCGGTATTCTTTTTCATAATTATTATTGTTTCTACTTCTCCTCTTCTTATTATTATTAATGCCTCTTCTTAATCTTCTTCTCCTTCTCCTTCTTCTTCTCCTTTATCCCATAACCTCAGCGGTGGGTGAACATAAACGCCTGCGATCAGGGGTTACAATAGCGGGGTCGGCGCACCCCAGCTGACCAAGACCCAACAGTTCTACCTCCTTGTAGTCTCTCCTGGTATCAGTCTGCGTCAAAACAGGCTGGCTAATAGAAACTAGGATCGCCGTATTCCCTGTAGTGTTTGCTCTGATATAGAAGACCCTGTATTGCAGTACCTCTAGGCTGGACTAAACAGTTTCCCAGCATAGTCTGGGACTAGACGAACTCCAACTTCTCCAGTAAAAGCCAGAAATATCAAGAAAGCCATTACGACCCGTCACATCAATGAGTAAAAGGGCGCTCTGTCCATCAACATCAACAACCCAGGGGGGTCGGTGAGGCAATACTCATAGACTACGTCAATATTTTCCATTTCTTTCTATCTTCAGATATTCTTTGGGACTCTGCAAAGTCGAGGCCTATCCATTCTTTGATGTTATCTTCCCATCTCTTTCTCTACGTACCTCTCCTTCTCGCCCCCTCCACTGTTCCTTGCAGAATGGCCTTGCTAGGCAGGATGACGGTGATACGTGGCCAGACCATTCCATTGTGAGCTTCTTCAGTCACAAGTTCATCATGTACTCCGATTGCTTGTTGTAAATTTTCGCGAACTATTTTATTTGTTAAATACCTTTCTCATTCTTTGAGTTCGATTGTTAGTATATACTACTACATTATGTTTTGCACCATATGATGCAGTGTATCTTTCTGTGGCACGCATTTGTTCATGACCGTCACCTTAACTTGTGGTTATCCATGAAATTCCAGCAAGGCAGATGTTGTGTGTAGCCTGAGATGCCTCATTTAGAAAACAATCTAACTAGACTACAAATTCTCTGGGTTTATATCTAGCTTTTCCTTCTATTGGACTAATCTGTACTCCGCTTACAATTCATAGTTAATTCTTCTACTTCGTCCTCTTCTTCATAATATTGCCTTCTTCATTTGCCTCTCAGAGTTGAAGAAAAAGTATTCATCTTTTGCTCTTATGTTGGACTCTTCAGCTATTATGCTTCCTAGTGTTTCTAATGTTTGCTCTTATGTTGGACTCTTCAGTTATTATGCTTCCTAGTGTTTCTAATGTTTGCTCTTATGTTGGACTCTGCCGCTATTATGCTTCCTAGTGTTTCTAATGTTTGCTCTTATGTTGGACTCTTCCGCTATTATGCTTCCTAGTGTTTCTAATGTTTGCTCTTATGTTGGACTCTGCCGCTATTATGCTTCCTAGTGTTTCTAATGTTGCATCAATTGCATCTTTTAGTAATCAGCACTTTAGTGTTATCGTACCGTTTGACGATGGCTCGTTGTGCTTTATTTTGTTCTTTCTGCCGTATCACGTAGTCAGATCGTTTTATCTGCTGTTTCTTTTGATATTCGATAGCGCACATTATTTCTGGGTTAATTGAATTATTCCTTAGCAGGTCAGAGGATGGTCATTGCTCAGAAGAACTACACGAAAATTGTAATTATTTATTGTATAAATTAGTATAAGAAAGAGCACTCAATCAATTTAAATTGAAACAATAAAACAACTTTCGCTTTCTGCATCAATCGATTTAGTTAATTCATTTTTCTGGCCAATAATCCAACGCGATTTATATTCAGCGAACGATTCCTACAAACGCGCAATTTCCAACCAATGGGCAGTCGTAAACAGGCCAAAGGTTATTGAAATACTGACAACGGGTTTCTGTTTCCGGTGAGATCCATTGCATGCTGGGGAATCCTTTCTTGACGTTTATTTGTGTCCTTCCGTCCTTGTTCGAAATTTCTGAAGATTTATGTTTAGATTACAGAAAATTGCTTTATCAGAGAGTCTGAAATATGTGGACCACTAGCAAAAGGAAATGGCGTGAAGAGAAACTTAATAAAAGGAATGGAAATTATCCTGTAATCCCCTAGTTTTCTATTTTTTCTTTGTTGTTATGTTTAGTTAATCTAGTCTCTACGAGTAGCCAAAGCGAATAAACTACGAAAGAGCTGTCAGATTGAGACACTCGTGTACCGTAATATTATCGTTCGTAATTCGTCTTCTTCTTCACCAGTCGCCCGCCCATTACGCTTTCTTAACGCCCTGCGTTAAATGGACATTAAAATTGGGCTCGTGGATAGTATGTGTTGTAATATGGAGCAGGTTGCGATATCTGCGCTGTTCAGGCCAAGTATTTGCTTGGGAACATCCTTTTGTGGGTACCGCATAGCACCCCTCCCCCTTTTCATTTCAGTTCGATTTGTTAAACTGGTCAGTCTGTTTTACGATCCACCATAAAAATGTGGAATAGGATCTTGATCTGTTTTGGTTCACTATTTCTGAAGCAAACACGATCCGCTTTGAGTCGCTGACTAGTTTCAGACTGGGTGGTTTTGAGGGTCTTAGTCTGAGATTACGTCACAAGTGAAATGGAAGTTCCTACTTGCTTGTGCTCCCCCGATGCCTAAAGGATCAACACTCTTCGTCATCAACCCTTAAATGGCGTTATCTTGACACGTAAGCGTTGTGTTGTGGTTTCCAGTAGAACTGTTTTATTGGCGCCTTTCTATCCAACACATCTGACTTTCAGAAGCCTTGAAAAGTTGTGGAAATCAACACTAATCAGCACAAACACAAAACTTAAGACTATTCAAATCAAATGTACTATCAACCCTTACGTATGCGTGTGAAATCTGGAAAACAACAAGAGATATAGAAACATAGTTGAACGCATTCGAAAATAAATGTCTAAGGAAAATACTTGGTATAGCGTGGAACGAAGTCAAAACAAACGAGGAAATTAGAGAAATCGCTAATCAACCAATAATATCTTCAGTAATAAAGAAAAGACGATGGTCATACGTTGGACATGTGATGAGAAGAGATAATAACCGAATAGCAAAGCAAGCCCTCATTTGGGAAACAACAGGTAAGAGAAAAAGAGGAAGACCCAGAGAGACACTGAGAATAACATTGATGTGAGAGGCAAGAGCAGCAGGAATCAGCTCCCTCAATGAGATAGAGCTGCTTGCACAGAACAGAGACTAATTGCGAGATTTGATAAAATATCTTTAAAAGAATTGAAAACGGATAGAACAAAAATTCACATTAGAGAGGGAGTATCTTGGTCTACGCTAGGGCTCGAAAGGTCAATAGATAGAACCGGACAAGATGTATTTTTCGAACGCCTGCAGGATTGTGGTTATCGCATTGGCTTGGCAATAGTGTGGGTTCAAAACCAGTTTTACACGCTCCTGGCAAACACAATGACATGACCTTTACCTTATTAAGTGCTTTTAATTAGCATATGTTGTAACAGCGACACATGCCGTTGACTTGTACTCCCGCTAAAACAGATTGAGGTGACGCAATTGGAAATAGATGTTCTAGCCGTTTTCAATTCTTTTAAAGATCTTTTATCAAATCTCGCCATTTGCCTCTGTTCTGTGCAAGCAGCTCTATCTCATTGAGGGAGTCGATTACTGCTGCTCTTGCCTCTCACAATAGATAAAAGTAAGTAAAGTACCCCCGTCACGCCAAGTGGCGTATAGGGAAATATGGTGTTAGTGACCCTATATTTTATAGACCTTCAGCACATGATTTTTTGGGGTAATGTGGTCGGTATTACGCCCGTGCTGCTTTACTTTCCGAAAAAAAAAAAATCCGGTACCCATTTTAAGGCTGGGTGAACCGGAAGCCGTCGGTTGGGACCGAACCCTACCCCTTGTCCGTGGTAGTCCAGTTCACTAACCACTGAGCTATCGCGGCTCCCTTCACAATAGATAGGTGAACATTTATCTTGTTCAGCAACGACATGAAAGAAGTAGGAAACTGCGTCATTAATGTTATTAGTCCATCGTTCCCACATGACAAGTACAATCGGGGTATTCTTTTTAATGAAGTTGCTAACGAGATGGATAGTAAAACAGTTCGAGACTTGAATAACAGTTGTAGTAAAGATATTAGTGCACTGCCCGGCCAACCTGAAGGTTCGTGGTTCAAATGCCAAGTGAGACAATTTTATTTCCTGACCTAAAAGACTCTCCGATCCTGGATCCACCCAGCCTCTATAAATGGATTATAGAGATGCTCTCTGAGAAGGAAAGGTAGAAATGAAGGGACCTGGCTTCCGCACCTTAGAAACACTTTATTAACCCTTTCCGTACATTTCGCCGCACCATGCGTCATACCGATATCGGCCATGTACGTTTAGCCGCACAGTGCGTTACTCTTAATTTGATTAGTGTAAACTGTCATCAGCCCATATTCTTTTTACATGTCGTGCATCATCTTGATATTGTAGAAATCTAATTCCTTGTTCAATTATCTAAAAATTCAGATATGATATATTAAATGTTAGATAAAAATAAAAATGTAGATTAATATTTAAAAACAAGAATATTGTGACTCTGAAATCTCTACTACTAAATTGATAAAAAGAAAAAAAAACCTTCCGTACTGAAAGAGTTAACAAAAAACATTTGCTATGGGACTTTCTATACCTTTTAATAGAGATATGGATGCGATGAGAGTTCACTCATTGAGTAGGAGGGCTTTAGGTTTGACATGCATAAAGACATTTCAAGTTGATGTCAATTCTTTATCTTTTCCGATAAAATTCCGCACAATCTTATTGTACTGTGATGTATTTAGTTTGGTTTTGGTCTCACGAGGTAGCGTCACGGAAGTATGAACATTCCAATATCCGTATTACTGCCACTTCCAGGAGCCAGTCATAGGTGTAAAAGTAAGTAAAGATCCCCCGCCACGCCAAGTGGCGTACAGGGAATATGGTGTTAGTGACCATAAATTTTACAGACCTTCGGCACATGATTTTTGCGGTAATGTGGTCGGTATTACGCCCGTGCCGCTTTACTTTCCCAGAAAAAAAATCCGGTACCCATTAAATGCTGGGTGAACCGGAGACCGTCGGTTGGGTACGGACCCTGCCGCTTGTCCTTTGTAGTCCAGTTCACTAACCACTGAGCTATCGCGGCTCCCTGCTCAGAAGACGTGCAGAATCGTAAACAAAAGTCATGAACCAAATAGGAAAGATGAAAGAAATTTAGACACACAAAAAAATGACGTGGCAGAGACAAGAGGAGTTTTTATAACAGGGAACGGGCAAATAAATGTAGTGCTGCGGTAAAGTTGGTAGCAAGGAGCCAGTAGAGAGTTGTAACGTGCACTCTTACACAAGGTTTAAAAATACACTGTTCAGGTCAAAGTTGAACATGTATACATCTATAAACAAATTATAAAATCAGGTGAAAAATCTTATAAATCAGCTGAAAAATCTTATAAATCAGCTGAAAAATATTCTGAAAAATCTTATAAATCAGCTGAAAAATCTTATAAATCAGCTGAAAAATCTTATAAATCAGCTGAAAAATCTTATAAATCAGCTGAAAAATCTGAAAAATCTTATAAATCAGCAAAAAAATCTTCTGAAAATTTCTTATAAATCAGGTGAAAAATCTTATAAGTCAGCTGAAAAATCTTCTGAAAAATCTTATAAATCAGGTGAAAAATCGTATAAATCAGGTGAAAAATCTTATAAATCAGCTGAAAAATCTTATAAATCAGCTTAAAAATCGTGTAAATCAGCTGAAAAATCTTGTAAATCAGCGGACAAATCCTATAAATCAGCAGAAAAATCTTAAAAATCACCGTACAAATATTATAAATCAACTGAAAAATCTCACAAATCAGCTGAAATTAGAAAGAACTACTTAACACAATCCGTGAAAGACAACTGATGTTTTCCTGGCATGAGAAGAGTCACAACACCTTACTATAAGTCGTCTTGGATGGGATATTACAAAGTAGACGTGGTAGAGGCAGACCAAGGCTAATGTGAGTTGATAACATCAAAAGATGGACAAGTGAGCCTAAGAAATCGAGCACCATCAAGAAAGGAGTAAAATGGCGCCATGGTAGCCAACCTTCGATGTCACCCAATTATCTATCTATATATTGTCCTTTCGAACCGACGGCACGTAGGGCAGAATCACAATCTCAATAACAGAAAACTTGCGTGCCAAATTGGCACATATTGCAGAGATCACTGCTCTAAAATATATGGCGCTGTTTCCATAACAATACTTTTTACAGTGACAGCTTGTCAAGCCATCGATCATTCTCCTTAGTCGCCTCTTACGACATGCACGGAAGGTCACAGTGTCACTATTCTTTACTTCCCTCATAATGAGGCCCCGGTAACACACAGGATTATATTAATTCTGTTGTTGACTGTTTCCCACCATGACACCAAGCTATCTAGTGTTTTCTCTTTGTTGTCCACAATCCCAAGCCCAAATATGGCAAGTTTTTGTTTTCAGCTGACACAAGTGTAGGGCTCATCAAGCCCCTCAAAAACATGTTCTACAGGATTGCCCCCAGTACACAGACGTGAAAAGTACAATGTGGTGTAGTCACCCAATTATAATGATGACTAAAGTTAAAAATAAACAGTGAAGATAGAGTAAATACTATACAGTACTGATCAATGTTAAAGTTATATAGTATATCATTACGTTGTGATTTTATTTTGTCCGAAGTACGGCTACAGATAGACTTAGGGTGACAGAACTTCTCATTCTGTGCCCAAGCAGAAGTAGAGGGTAGTTAGAGTTAGTTCCCCTGAGGTCAAAGCCGGTACTTTCCGTACAAATCATAACTCTCCATGTTTGACGATTCACTGTCAGCTTTTCTTTTCTTATTTAGTCTATAGTTGAACCCTTTCTATTAATTGTTCTTCTTAGAGTTTCATTTGGTCTTCCTCGTTTTTCTTTTCCCCTCGGTGTTCACATTAATTAAACCCTGGCTATGGACCATACTGGGAGCCGCGATAGCTCAGTGGTTAGTGAACTGGACTACAAAGGACAAGGGCTAAGGTTGGATCCCAACCGACGGCTTCTGGGTTCACCCAGCCTTAAATGGGTACCAGATTTTTTTCTGGGAAAGTACAGCGGCACGGGCGTAATACCGACCACATTAACCCAAAAATCCTGTGCTGAAGGTCTGTAAAATTTATGGTCACTAACACCATATTCCCTATACACCACTTGGCGTAACGGGGGCTCTTTACTTTACTATATCGTTTATACTGAGCATGTTATAGTATATTTATTGTTTATTGTTATCTTTGTACTCTCTTGACAGCACATCACATTTATTTTAGTTGATCACAACAGGTGAATCATGACAGACTCTTTTTCTAGATACATAATGATAATCAAGTTTATTGATCTCTAGGCACAATGATCGACTAGTGGTGGATGCACTTATCTTAAATTAAAGTTAATTAATTCGGGACTTCTCTGAGGCTACCGCCAATGACAATGGTCCGTCCCAAGTGCATATTTTGCATACAACATTATGCAACTTACGTCAATGAGGAATGTGAAACAGTTTGAAATACTCTTAGAAACACTTCATGACACTAATGTTCGTATTCTAATTGCTATACTCCTACTCTCTATCAACTTTTACTAATAACTTCTCAACTGACTTGAACTACAACTTGAAGATTCGAACTTCCTAACTAACTGGCTTCACTTTCAAATCTTAACCTTTCTAACTGTCCTGACTCTACTAACTGTCTAATTCTCCTTCTTGACTAATTAACTCGAACTGTTGACTTTCAATTCCTGACTAATTCATCTCTGACTTCTTTAATCCTTACTGTTTTAATCCTGACTGTTTTAATCCTAACTGTTTAATCCCTCTAGTGTTGAAGTTTAAATACTCCAACCACTATCTTCGTCTAAAATTCAGCAGCCAATCAAAATTGTTTCCAAGTTACAATTTGCGCTCTTCTGGTCACTTGAGTTGGTCGCTGCTCACCATTCTGTGACCGATACTTGAACTATCTCCTGGTTTGATGAAAACACCTTGTTTTCGTGAACCTGCATGACCCATTTGTTGGATGACCACTCATTTATCATACGACCAAATTCACGGGGTCAATGCATTCGCTAGCCACGCGTCTATGGTCACTTCCACAACAACCTGTTGTTGTGGAAATCGTAGAAATTTCCATTCATTATTATGCCCAGGATAATTCTGGACCTTCCTACCTTAGCCTGGTGGGCGTCCATGTCATGCCTGAGGTCCCCACGCTTACAAACACCGCGTTATCTTCCAACTTCCACAACCTGCTGCGTGGAAAATTTCATGGACCCAAACTCTCCGTATAATTCTACTTTACCTTCTTCACCTCTGTGTGTCCACTACCCACTATAACTTTTACTCCCTTAACTTTGCTTCTACAACTTGTCATTCTGGAAAATTTCCATCCCTTAACTTTAAACTAATTACTACTGGTCGCTAACATTTGTTACTGCTATTGTCGTTTGAGAAGCGGTAACAACTAAGTTAACTGCCCCCTATGCTTCCATTAGCTCACTCTATAACAAGCATTTGGCAGATGCACTTCTCCTTCTCAATATAAAAGTTCCACCATTTGTCACAGCATTTTCAAAAATGCATAGGTAAATTCCGTTGATTAGCTTGCTCCGTGCACGTCCTACTCGACTGCACATGTGACGATGCCAAACCTCCTTAGTCGCCTCTTACGACATGCGAGGCTAGTAACAGTGGCTCTGTTCTTTTTCTCTCTTGATAGCGGGGCCCCAGTTATTAATGTGGTGTAGGTCGTTCAAAATTATGTTTAAGTATCTTCTGAGGCCTTTGTTTTCTAAAAAGGCAATTGGTCTATTCTCTAGAGTTTGAGTAGAAGTTTAGCTCTCTCAGTCATATGTAAGTTCATGCAAGACGCAGAATTTGAAGAGGTTTAAGTTCGTATGTTTGCTAAGTACATATTTATTTTATCTTCAAACACCAGCAAAATCAAGAAAAGACAATGGCCATATGTTGGACATGTGATGAGGAGAGATAATAACCGAATGACAAAACAAGCCCTCATGTCGGAAACAACAGGTAAGAGGAAAAGAGGCCGATTCAAAGAGACACTGAGAAGAACATTGAATAGAGAGGCAAGAGCAGCAGGAATCGGCTCCCTCAATGAGATAGAGCTGCTTGCACAGATCAGAGACAAATGGCGAGATTTAATAAAATATCTTCAAAAGAATTGAAAACTGCTAGAATAACAATTTAGATAAGAGAAAGAGTATCTGGGTCTATGCCCTATGGGCCGGCTACGGCTCGAAATGTCAATAGATTGAGATAGAGATTAGCAAAACAGCATAAATAAACACAAGATGCAACAAAACTTGTCTAATCTTTGGACAGCTATCACCAATATTGTCCAAACAACGAAATAACTCTAGAGGCAAAACAGGCACTTTACAATACAATCTTCATCCCAACGTTGTGCTACCAATGCCAGACCTGGACCCTTGACGCAAGAACAATAAGAAAATAACCTCTACAGAGATTAAATGTGTTAGACGAATGACAGGAAACAGCCTGGAAGATAAGATCAGAAAAGAAGAACTGAGAAGAAAAAGCTAGGAATAACCCCCGGCATAGAATATATAAAGAAACAACAGATACATTAGTATGGCAACGTGACAAGGCAGAAAGATCAATACACAACACAACGAGCTTTCAATAAACGTTACGAGAATACCAGACCCAAAGGCCGACCACGAAAAGGATGAATTGACAGAATATTAGAAACACTATTAAACATAACAGCAGCAGAGGCGAATAGAAGATCAAATTATATCTCCCATTGACGCTGAAATGTAAATGAGGAAGGAAAGAAGAGGAATAAGAAAACACGTGCAAATTTGTTAAATGCACTTCTTGCCAACGAGATAGTGGTCATAACTTTAGTTGTGTTGTTGTTAGTCTTGATTTCTTTCAGGCGTTCCCCTGATGACTACTATAGGAATGGGTAGCTTTCTTTGTCATCCGTCCTTTAAAAGGGCGTTAAGTGGGTGTAGATTCGTTGTGTTGTAATTTATTTCCGTTTTTCTGCCCAATACATTCCGCTTCAGCACGGCATTATGAGTGCCGGGTTTGCATTCCCTCTTTGATACCTGCTAGCTTGACTAGACTAGACGGATTAGTCTGTTACTAGAGGTACCACGAAGAGGTGAATCAAGGCCTGCATGTTTCTGGTTCACCGACCCTGGCGCAAACCTTCAGCTATGAGTCGCTGACAGCTACAGCTCTGTTGTTGTCTTATTAATTCCGTACTTAGAACGATCTCCATGTTTCACCAAATATTTTGAGTTTCTTAGACAAGCCACAACAAGGCAGCGAAATAAAAAAAAAATAGATAACAAATTGCAAGGTAAAACGAGGCAGAGGCAGACCAAGAATAACATGGATGAGTAACATCAAAATTTGGACAAGTCAGCCTATGATAACCTGCATCATCAAAACAAGAGACAGAGGGGAATGGCGCTCCATGGTAGCTTCGATGCTGAAACGGCACTCAATGATGATGATGAACAGCGAATGCAATACAGACGTTGAGTTGAGACAATATATAGTAAACGAAATAAATAACTGGAGATAACGGCCTGTTCAGAGTTCATGATAACGGCCTGTTCAGAGTAGATGATAACGGCCTGTTCAGAGTTGATGATAACGACCTGTTCAGAGTTGATGATAACGACCTATTCAGAGTTGATGATAACGACCTGTTCAGAGCTCATGATAACGACCTGTTCAGAGTTCATGGTAACGGCCTGTTCAGAGTTGATGATAACGACCTGTTCAGAGTTGATGATAACGACCTGTTCAGAGTTGATAATAACGACCTGTTCAGAGTTCATGATAACGACCTGTTCAGAGTTGATGATAACGACCTGTTCAGAGTTGATAATAACGACCTGTTCAGAGTTCATGATAACGACCTGTTCAGAGTTGATAATAACGACCTGTTCAGAGTTCATGATAACGACCTGTTCAGAGTTCATGATAACGACCTGTTCAGAGTTCATGATAACGACCTGTTCAGAGTTCATGATAACGGCCTGTTCAGAGCTGATGAGATCAATTTTCTATTTAAACTCTCTTAAATTAGAATTAGTTTCACGTGAAAATGATTGATGACCTTGACCGGGTTCATTCTTTTGGGGGGCAACAGAAAACGGAAGCTGGCGTTGCAAAAGGAAAAAAAAAATAAAAAGGAGAAGAAATATGATAATATTCAGATAAGTTATGCGCATGCGCCTGAAGTTGAACGTGCTTGCAATACAATATCCCTTTGTCTTAAACAGAAAGCTATGAAGACAATCTGGAATAAGGATTAGGCCAACAAAATGGCGGCTGACATATTTAGGATTTATATAAGAGGAACGAAGGCGTGTGGAGGTGTTTTTTTTTTTTTTTTTTATATAAATAACGTCTGGTGCACTTTAAATGAAGACATAAAAATAGGGCGTCGATCATTCTAACGGTTACCGCCCTTTCTCTTTTACTCTCTTTCTTTCTCTCTCAAACATTGCCTTAAAGAAAGAATGAGAAGATTATAAAATGAGTAAATGAAACGCCATAAGTTTTAGATCTTCTGTTTCATTTATGTTTATTGAAGAGAATCAGCTCTATCTTGAAGAAGTTTGAAAATATTCTGATCTATAGATCAACACAATTTATAATTAAGCAAGAGTCAATTCCTTCTTGACGTGTTCTTGATAGTCGAACTATTACATTTATAATGAGGGTTTTACGAGACGTCAGTCAACTTCTTGGACAATCTGCAGATAATTACAGCCAGTAGCTAGAACAATGAACATAATTACCACACTTTCATCGTCGTCATCATCATTATCATCATCATTACTATCGTCATCATCATCATCATAATTTCCATCGTGCTCATCATTACCATCATCATCATTATCATCATCATTCTCATCATCATTATCATCTTCATTCTCATCATCATTACCATCATCATTTCCATCGTCATTATCATTATCATCATCATTATCATCTTCATTCTCATCATCATTATCATCATCATTCCCATCGTCATCATCATTATCATCAACATTTCCATCGTGATCATCATTATCATCATTACCATCATCATCATCATTACCATCATCATTGCCATCATAATTTTACCATCATTACCATCATCATAATCATCATTACCATCATCATCATTACTATCATCATAATAATTACCATCATTATCATCATCATTACCATCATCATCATCATTACCATCATCATAATAATTACCATCATTATCATCATTACCATCATCATCATCATTACCATCATCATCATCATTACCATCATTATCATCATCATCATTAACATCATTATCATCATTGTTTTCACCATTACCATTATCATTGTCATCATCATTACCATATTCATCATCGTCATCATCATTACCACCATAATCATTATCATTGTCATTGTCATCATCATTACCATCAACATCATCATCATCATTATCATTACCATCATCATTATCATTATAATTACCATCAACATCATCATTACCATTATTGCCATCACCATTGTCATCATCAGTACCATCATCATTACCATCATCATCATCATCATTATCAATATTACCATCATCATTGTCATCAACATTACCATCATCATTACCACCATCATCATCATTACCATCATCATCATCATTATCATTGTCATCATCATTACCATCATCATTACCATCATCATCATTATCATTATTACCATCGTCATTATCATCATCATTACCATCATCATTATCATCATCATCATCACTATCATTGTCATCATCCATACCATCATCATCATCATCATTATCATTGTCATCATCATTACCATCAACATTACCATCATCATTACCATCATCATCATCATTATCATTGTCATCATCATTACCATCAACATTACCATCAGCATCATCATCATCATTACCATCAACATTACCATCATCATTACCATCAACATTACCATCATCATTATCATCTCTTCTTCTCAGCGTTCATCCGTTAAGTGGGCCGTGTATGAGTTGTGTCGCTGGTTTTTCGACATAACCGCGATATCTACGTCTTTCGACCCGACACATCCACCATTTGGCACGGATGGGTAGAGTTCCTTAACCATTTTTTTGCCCGGAGAGCTTCTATTTTCATCCTACTCTTTTTGCCTTCACTTACCAATGCTTCTTTAACGTGCGTGTCTGCACATGGAACCTCCTGTTTTTTGCAGTTTTCCGATCTTACTAACCAAAGACCAGAGGTAAAAGTCACGAGGAAGTAGCGAGTTCTATTTTTGAAAGAAATTTCCATCGCATGTGGTGGGAATCGAACGCAGGACTTTCCTGTCCAGAGATCGACGGTTTACTTCTACACCACCCAGTCCCTCTTCACTATCATCAGCATCATTATCATCATCATTGCCATGATCATTATCTTTATAATCATCATCATCATTATCATCATCAAAAGCCGTGCATGTTGGCGCATGTGACCATGCTTCACCACACAGTTCTATCTGCACATTCTTTAGCATTTCTGCTGCAAACGATCTTCCAAATTATTCTTTTAAACTGTTTAGCAACTCTACACTTCGTTTCCTCCCTCCCCTTTATTCTAAATATTACCTTTATCACAATATATTTCTCTTGTTCCCTTCTGATATTTTTATCATCATTGAGTGCCGTCTCCGCACCGAACGTTTGCTACCATGGAGCGCCATTCCACTCTGTCTCTTGCTTTGATGGTGCAGATTGTCATAGGTTGACTTGTCCATCTTTTGATGTCCATGTTAGTCTTGGTCTGCCTCTGCTTCTTTTACATTGTATTTTCCCTTCCAATATTACTTTTAGTAGGCTATTGTGTCTTTTAACATGCCCCAAAAATTTCATTTGTTTTGTTCTAATCGTATTTAGTAGTTCTCTTTTCATTTTTAGTTGTTTTAAGACTTCATCGTTTGTTTTCTTTTCCTTCCATCCAATTCTACCTATTCTTTCAAAGATCTACACTTCAAAGGCTTCAATTCTCTGTTCTATTTTCTGGTCTAATATCCATGTTTCTGCACCATACAGGAATATTGAGAAGATGTAACATTTTGCTATTCTTAGTTTTAACCCTGGTGTTATTTGTTTTGATGTTAGTATATTTTTCATGGCATTAAAATTACTTTTTGCCTTACCTATTCTTTTGTTTATTTCAGATCTACATTTTCCATCATTGGTTATAGTATGTCCCAGGTAGTTGTAGCTCTGAACTGTCTCCAGATGTATTCCTTCCACTTTGATATTTAATTGTAAGTCTTTTCTTTGTTCATGATCATAGTTTTAGTCATTTTGATATTCATATCTAATTCATATTTCTCGCTTGTCATGTTTATTTCATTAAGTAATTGTTGCAGACCTTTATGATTTTCTGCTGGTAGTACAGCATCATCAGCACATCTTAGGTTATTGATTATCTTCCCATTAATGTTTAGGCCTGGCATCTCTGTGATGTTTTTAAAGATTTGCTCAGTGTATAGATTGAACAAGCTTGGTGATAGGATGCATCCTTGCCTTACTCCTCTTTTTTATATCAATGGGTGTAGAGTTCTCCTTGTTATATTTTATTATTGCTGTTTGCTACCAGTACACATTACATATTAGTCGTATGTCTGTGTCG
Source organism: Megaustenia siamemsis (assembly GCA_032433765.1). Taxonomy (NCBI): domain Eukaryota; kingdom Metazoa; phylum Mollusca; class Gastropoda; order Stylommatophora; family Ariophantidae; genus Megaustenia; species Megaustenia siamemsis. Next base: position 79,477,314 of record JAVIAB010000125.1, on the reverse strand, counting down.
TCCAGATTTACATTTTGTAGGCAGTCTATAAGTTGATTATGGTGTACTCTATCAAAAGCTTTGGTGTAATCTATGAAACAGGCATATATTGGTTTATTTACTTCTGTGTACTTCTCAATCAATGTCATCAAGCTGAATATGGCTTCTGTTATCCCACCGTTTTTTCCTAAATCCAAATTGCTGCTCATCTAATTCAGTATTAATTTTATTCTGAATCCTTTCCTGTATAACTTTTAGTAAAATTTTGGTTACCTGGCTCATTAGGCTTATCTCATATTTTACGAAAACTAATTTTTCCTTCCTGATATAAGAATTGAACTTTCTTTGTGCTTTGGACTCATATAGAACATTCTCATTATTTCCTTTTACCCGCCCATGATATTTCTAACATTCATCTGTGAAACCACTTTTCTGTGGCCTTTAATTATTTTCTTGTAAGTTTCTATTTTGTAATCACCTTGTGTCGACAAAAGTTATACCGAATAGTGATTACAGAATTAGTCAATTTCTTGTCAAGCTTGTAATTACTACTTTACAATGATTGCAGAATTAGTCAATTTCTTGTCAAGCTTGTAATAATTATTCTTCTTCTACCTTTCAGCTCCCTATGGATCATAGGTCTTCAACAAATACTTTCCAAGCCTTTCTGTTTCTTGTCATTCTTCTAATATTGTTCCATGTCTTCCCCATCATCTTCATCTCTGCTTCTATCTGTTTTCTCCGAGAATTCCTTGGTCTTCCTCTTTGTCTTTTTCCCTGGGGTTTCCAAAAATGGCCATATAATTATTACTTTACAGTAATTATATAAATAATAGTGCTGCGAAACATGGATAACAACAAATATGACAATCGTGAAGACACAGACTTTTGTTATTAATGGATGCTTGTTCAGAATAAAAGGATGGAAATGGCAGGACAAAATCACTAACATAGAATATGGAAAAGTACCAGTCATGTAAGAAGCGGCGATAGTTCAGTGGTTAGTGAATTGGATTACTAAGGACATGAGGTCGAGTTCGATCCTGATCCACAGCTTTCAAGTTCACCCAGCCATAGATGGGTACCGGATTTTATTCTGGGAAATTAAAGCGGCACTGGTGTAATACCAACGACATTACCCCAAAAATCATGTGCTGAAGGCCTGTACAATTTATGGTCACTAACACCATATTCCATATACGCCACTTGGCGTGACGGGGCGCTTTACTTTACTTTATTATCGTTCAGAGTATCATTCTGGTGATTTGTCGTTTACAGTATCATTATGGGCTGTGCTCGTTTACAGTATCATTCTGGAGTATTTTTGTTAACAGTATCATCATGGAGTATTCTCGTATAGAGTGTCATTCTGGAGTATTATTGTTTACTTTCTCATTCTGAAGTATTCTCGTTTAGAGTATTATTTTTGAGTATTCTGGCTTACTGTATCATTATGGAGTATTCACCTTTAGAGTATCATTCGGGAGCATTCTTCTTTATAGTATCATTCTGAAGTATTCTCTTTTAGAGTCTCATTTTGAGTATTACGTTTAGAGTATCGCTTTAATTTATTCTTGTTTACAGTATCATTCTGGAGTACTCTTGTTTAGAGTATCATTGTGGAGTATTTTTGTTTAGAGTATCATTGTGGTGTATTCTTGTTTACAGTATCATTGTGGTGTTTTCATGTTCACAGTATCATTGCGGAGTGTTCCCATTTAGAGCATTATTCTGGAAACTTCTTTTTTTACAGTTTCATTCTGTAGGATTTTCTCAAACAGTCACATTCAGGAGTATTCTCGTTTATAAAGTAATTTGGAATGTTACTGTTTATTTTTTATTTATTTATTTTTTTTTCATTCGACAGCTTTCACCTCTGACGAAGTCCATTAAGACTAGCAAATGAATTTTGCGAGTTAATCCATTTTTCCATGGCAGCCGTGTGTGCAGGGGTCCCTCGCCGTACAGGCAGATAACTTCCACTTCGGAGGTACTCATAATTTTTCTGTCGATGAGTAATTGACGTTACAAGCCGGGCCTCGCTGCTGAGATCAGGTGGTGTTGCCGCAGAGAGAAATCATAGGTAAAAATCCCAACAGGTGTAGCCGGGATTTGAACCCACAACCTCACTGTCTCGAGGCCCGCCAGTTCCCCGTTATTGTTTATATTATTATTCACAGATGTTGTCGTTAACTAAAATTCTAGGATACACTTGTTAACTGTACCATTCTAGGTTTGTATCGTTAAAACTATAAGTCATTATTGTTATCAACCGATTCGTATAAAGGAATCCAAAGAGACAAAACAGATAGACATTATTAAGCAACTGCTTTTCATTACGTGTTTATTTTTGGAAAGGGAGCCGCGATAGCTCAGTGGTTAGTGAACGGGACTACAAAGGACAAGAGGTAGGGTTCGATCCGAACCGACGGCTTCCGGTTCACCCGGCCTTTGATGGGTACCGGATTTTTTTTTTATTATCCTAAAAATCACGTGCCGAAGGTCTGTAAAATTTATGGTCACTAACACCATATTCCCTATACGCCACTTGGCGTGACGGGGGTACTTTACTTTATTTTTTTTATTTTTGGAAAGTGTTGGTAGTAAAGACGGTAGTGTCAATGAAATTTGTAGAGATGGAGAAAGAGAGAGAGAGTGAGAGAAAATAGAAATGGTGAGGAAGAAAGAGATAAAAGAATGAGAGAAGAGAAGGAGGTAGAACAGATAGAGATAAAAGGAAAAGCGAGAAGATATAGTGATAGAAAGGAAAAACGGAGAAGAGAAAGATAGAGAAGGGATAGAAATAGAACAAAAAAGAGAGATGAAACAGAAAAAGAGAAAAGAGAAAAACAAAGAAGAGACAGAGATAGATGAGAAAGAGAGAGAGAGAAGGGTGATAGAGAGAAAGAGAATAAAAGACAAAAAGAGAGAAGAGAGAGAGAACAGTGAAAAGATAGAAAAGAGATAAAGAGAGAGAGAGAAAGAGAGAAGGAAAGAGAGAAGGAAAGAGAGATAACGACAAAAAGAGAGAGTAGGGGACAGGGAGATGTTGTTGAATAGAACAAAAGCTAATATAATTCAGATCCCTCTATTCTAAATGGGGCAAGAAACACGACCCCAGAGAGAAACACAGACGTCCCCAAAAGAAATATTGGTTAAAACCCCGCTTTTTGCCCTATTTAAAGCAGCCATCTTGATATTAATTTCCCACGATCACTAGTCACCCTCTGACCCAATTCCGTTGAATCCGGGGAGTCACCTCTGCCTAGTTCCAAAGCGATGGAGGTGAATAGAGGACACGATTCGCATGAGCCATTGTTTTGTTGGGATTTTGAATTCTGCTCCAGGACGAATAGAAAATTGAACGTATTTAGCAAGAAATAGAAGACTCCTTTGTGCCTCGTGTATTGAGTAGAAGCACGAGTCTTGATCGTTCTCTTTGTCCGGGCTCAGATGTTGCCTTTCTTACAATCATTCAGTTAATAACTTCACCCTCGTTCATTTGTGGCGATCACGGATTGATTATATCACTAAAGAATGTTGTTACAATTGAAGCAAATAGTTTTGTTGCTAATATTGTTTTTTTGTTTTTTTAATATAATTGGATTGATGACTTATTTTATTTTTTAAATATTTTTTTGGCGATCGCCATCTTTTGACCTCTGGCGAAGTCCCTAGAGAGACAAGGAACTTGAGTTTTGCGTGTTAATCCGTTTTTTTCCCTGGCAGCCGTGTGCACAGAGGTCCCTCGCCGCACAGGCTGATAACTCCGTCTTCGGAGGTACTTATATTTTTTTTCCCCCATCGATGAGTAATTGACATTTCAAGCCAGGCCTCGCAGCTGAGACCAGGAGTGGTTGCCGCAGTGAGAAATCACAAATAAAAATCCTTACTGGTGCAGCCGGGATTTGAACCCACAACCTCTCTGTCTCTAGGCCGGCGTCTTGCCTCGAGACCAACTCGTCCCCAGGGATTGTTGAAATTAATTATAGTATATGAAGTAAAGGAACAGCATACAAAAATGTAAGAAAGTCTAAAAGAGTTACTCACGGTTGGGTACAGTGGTGATTCACCCACTACGACCTTAAATCAGATGAGATTTATTTAGTTTTGTTTAATCAACAGGTCACCTTCATTGCACAACGGGCAACTCTGTTGTGCCTATATGCCCTCCTCAGCATGTACCCCAGTATGAAACCAGCCCGGCACATACTAGCGAAAGTACTGAAGACTGCTCAGCTCAGATGGACTAACTTCGTAGTACGAGCGAATATCTAAAAAAAGAGATGAACAAATCCTTAATTAAATGGAAGAAAAATAATGAAGAGAACTATACTAAGTTTGAAAGTACATTAACAGTGAAGTAAACTGTATATTCGCAGCCGCGATAGCTCAGTGGTTAGTGAACTAGACTACAAAGGACAAGAGGTAGGGTTCTGTCCCAACCAACGGCTTCCGGTTCAACTAGCCTTTAATGGATACCGGATTTTTTTTCTGGGAAAGTAAAGCGGCACGGGCGTAATATCGACCACATTACCCCAAAAATCATGTGCCGAAGGTCTGTAAAATGTATGGTCACTAACATCATATTTCCTATACACCACTTGGCATGACGGAGGTACGAGAAGAGAGAGCGAGGGAAACTGTATATGACAGAAGAATGTTGAGAATACCATGAACATCTAATAAAGGTAATACAAACGTTCTGGAAGAGGCCAAAACAAAAACAAGAGTTAATTTTCAATATTAAAAGAAACAAGCATCATTTTTTGGGCCATATAGTAAGATAGGAACAGCTGGAATATATTGTAAGAACTGGAAACATAGAAGGACGAAGAGACAGTGGGAAGCAATGAGAAAGATACCAGACAGATTAAGAGAATGGTTTGACAGAAGGTCAACAACAGAAATGATAAATAACTGTCGAGATCGAAAGTTGTGGAGAGACATGATCACCCACGCCAGCAGGCATGGTACTTGATAATGATAATAATGATGAAGATGATATATAAATATGCATATGTAAAGTATATGCTGTGATACCTAATTGTTTCTGATTATGTTTGTTTGATAATGACTTTTATTACTTGAATTTGATAAATTAACTGATAATAGTGGAGTTGTTCTTCTTCTACCTTTTTAGCTCCCAGTGTAGCATAGGTCTTCAACAAACATTTTACAAGTCATTCTGTTTTTTTTGCCATTCTTTTAAGATCATTCCATGTCTTCCCCATCACCTTATCTCTGCTTCTATATGTCGTCTCCAAGAATTCCTTGGTCTTCCTCTTTGTCTTTTCCCTGGGGATTCCAAAAGGGCCTGTTGTGTAATATTCTCAGTTGGCTTCCGTAGTGTGTGTCCTATCCAGCGCCATCGTCTTCGCTGTATCTCTTTATCCACTGGTATTTGACTGGTACATTTCCATAATTCTATGTTAGTGATTTTATCCTGCCATTTCCATCCTTTTAGGATGGATTCCTTCTTTAAAGGAAGACGAAGAAGAGAGAAAGAAGAAGAGGAAGAGAAGAGTGGAGTTGTTCATTGAGGTATATAATGAAATGACAGACGGTGTAACGATGGTGATAAGAAAATCGAAAGTCTCTAACAGATTTTCATTTATTTTAGTTTTAAAACAGTCTTTGTTTTGTACCTAGTTCTGGAACGTTTAGAATTTATATTCCTTGGGGGCCTCGGTAGCCTAGTTGGTAAAACCACCCGACTGGACTACCGACGTTCGGACAACCCGTGTTCGATTCCCGCTGGGAGCAGTGTGAGTTGTACTCGTGGTTGGAAAAAAAAATACCCCCACGGTCGACCCAGCCGTTGGCAGAAATGGGTACCATGGTATTACACTGGGAAGGTGAGGAATGCTGCCTCGCATCTGAGTTTCGATGCTTGATGTGACACTATACAGAAATCTCCGAACATTTCTGAATAGGCGGCCGAGCACATATGGGTGGAAACTCGCGTGCTAAGACGCCGGTTCAAGTCTCGTACTTTACCTTTACAAGAAGTAAACTCTCTCTCTCTCTCTCTCTCTCTTTCTCTCTCTCTCTCTCTCTCTCTCTCTCTCTCTCTCTCTCTCTCCCTCTGCGATCAGGACTCAGTCAGAGTAGGATTCCAGATTCTCACATGAAGTCAGCTGTCAGGTTAAGTATGTTGATCGCCCCCACAGACAGAACATCACAGTTAGAGTCTGTCAGATCCACTCTGACTGAACACCCGTTAATACGTTGCACTGTGTTCTGCGCCAGTGGCTTAGTGCATCCGATTTCAGCCGACATTTTATTCAGGTTCGCTTTCTTTAGCCTTTGATTGTCCCCAATCTTCCTGCAAGGCAGCAGATTGTCTTTTCTGTAGGGGGATTCTGCCCTTAGATGGTCGGCCCTCCCAGGTTTACGAGCACCATCTGCCCGAGTCACTAGAGGTGACTAACACAGACACGTACACACAAAGATATGAGATGTGAATAACACAGACACGTATACACAAAGATATGAGATGTGACTAACACAGACACGTACACACAAAGATATGAGATGTGACTAACACAGACACGTACACACAAAGATATGAGATGTGAATAACACAGACATGTACACAGCGATACGAGCCATGACTAACACCGATACACATCAAGAAGTAATATGAGAAAGAGTTTATAACAAGAGGGTTGTGTGAGAGTCAGTTTATAAAATCAGGTTTTCTGGAAGAGTCAGATTATACCTTAAAAGACGATGAGATTCTAACACACAAAGGCGCGCTGTGTGTATGTGTGGAAGTATATCATATGTTGACCATGAGAAATGACATATAAAATATTAATGAGTTAAAAATGCGGTCACTCGCGTGCTTAGACGCCGGTTCATGTCTCGTACTTTACCTTACTTTTACCTTTATATTCCTTGCTCATTTATTTGGGTTTTTTTTTTATTTTGTTCTGTTATTGTTTCCATTTTCAAAAATGCATTTCGCCCCAAATGACTAGAGTTTATAGGCTACAAGGTCAATAATGGAATCAATGTGTTAAAATACAATCTCGTTAATTTTGTTTAGATTGCCCAAAATGCTGTATTTAGAATTTGTAATCGCTAATTTAATGACATTAATTTATATTAAATCACTTTTCCATCCATTATATTTTGAATACCTAAATTCCCTCCCCCCCCCCTTCTCTTTTCCTTGTACATTGATTGCGTGTGTGTATATTATATATATATATATATGTATATATATATATATATATATATATGTTATAGTGTGACTCAGTCATGGGCGATAATGGAAGAATAGAAGAATATGACGATAGACAGAAGAATAAAAGAATGAGGCGATGACGATGTGAAGTAGGATAGTTTTAGGCGGCGTAGAAAAGACACTCTTCAGAGGATTAGGAAGGAGACGTTAAGTCTACCCAACTCAGTCGCTGAGTCGTAATCAACTTGAAGATTACCAGTGAAATGCGTACAGGTGGTCAGCCTAAAGCCAGACAGATGTTTGCTCTGGTCGACAAAGTTGCGTAACGCAACGACACGGCCGCTGGTTCCTAGGAAACTCTTATATCGGCAGACGCCTTGAAGTCCAGTGAAGACCTGAGATGAAAGCGGACAACTAAACTGCCCCGCGTAATCAAAAGACTAGGTTATCTTTACGTTCAGCAGTGATTACTCTTTGAGTCTCTGAATTGGAAATCGCCTCGAGTTTTAGTTGTTAGGGGACGGACTTAGGAAGATGGACAGGTTCGACAGGACTCCTAAAGTAATAAGACTTTAGAGATAATTAAAAAAAGGCGGAGCTAGAGAGATAGTGACGGTCAACAGACGTAGGTTAGGCTTTATCAGTGGTCGGGGGGTGTGGTCACCTGGGACTTAACCCCGAGACCCTGGGAACTAGGGAGATTAGGAGAGGAGAGGCGCAGAATGCTTTTGGGGCGAGGAGCAGTAGCTAGAGAGACATTTAGCTACACTCGGGCAGACTCAGCTATACTCAGCCAGACTCGAGACAATTCGGCCACACTCGGCCAGACTGAGCACATTCAGAGACTAGTTCCTCAGCACTATCAGAAGAGACAGGCAGATGTACTTAAGAATACTATACGGAGTATACGGTCAACAAGATAGATAGATAACCACAGATAGAACTTTATGAATACGAAACTGCCACACACAAACGTTATTTGACAATTCATCATCGCCGATAGGCTATGTCAAGTAACCCAATAAAGACCTTGTTTATACTTGTACTAAAAGATTGATGAGTTATATATGTGTGTCAAATGAAAGTACAAGTAGTAAGGTCAGAAAGAAGCATGAAGAAACCCTGCAACATCCCATTACTTTCTGTTGCCGTGACGCAGGATTCTATTCTTTAGAAAGGACCTGGAGAGAAAAAAAAAGAGTAAGAATTTTCTCTTAATTAACCAAGACGTCCACCTACGTACTTCCAGTATAACCAAGAAGTACTTCCAGCAACGAGTGCAGTCCTCATAATTTGCAAGTACCCATGAAGTTGAGCCTAGTAATGTGTTTGTGTACAACACACCAGCGAACCTTGTCTACAGAAGTTAATCAAGCCTAGCCATCTGTGTCCAAAATAGTACATCGAAGTCCAGCGTAAGAATGGCTGCCTGTTTGTGAGACTACACCCTGTTTATCTTAAAATCCCGAAGAAGCGACTAGAAGTGCCAACCCGCAGTGATCTTTCCCCGAGCTATATCAAAGTAGAAGTGAACATTCATATTCATAAAGTAGAACTTCCTGTAAGGAAAGAAGTAAAAGTGAAATAGACAGAGAGAACAAAATGTGAAATGATGTCCACATTGAGAACCTGAAAGAAGACTAAATAGTTAATTATTGTTTTAAATTAGTATATTATTGTGTAGTTGTTAGGATGTTATAAAGGTGTGTTAGGTATTCCATGGACTTCAGAAGCATGTAAGTTGGATTTTTCTTATATATTTTAGAGATGCATATGATATGTTGAACAATGTTAGTGTGAAGTAAATAAGTTTTTTTTTCTTGAGTGTTAGTGGAGGAAAGTAGAAATTCTTTGACTGATCTAAACGTGTGTGCGTGTGTGAGTTGCTACCGAATAAGTTCATTGTTAATTAATTAATTATCAAGATGAAGAGAGGCATGACTCCCACTTTGCAGACCCTGCAAGAAATTAGTAGAGTCATCACCGGTTTAGAAAATAGTTTTAGACAGCAAGAAATGAGTGCCAGTATCTCAAATTACTCTGGCGACCCATCCATGTTCAGACAATGGATGGCAGAAATTGAAAAGTATGCTCTCATTTTTCCTATAAATGAGGAAGACAAGAAATTAATAGCTTTTAAAACAAGTAGAGGCGAAGTATCTGACTTCATCCAGAGAAGGCTAAAGAATGAACCTTCAAGCACATGGAAGTCCCTCCAGATAGATTTAAAACTAGGTATGCTGCTGTAGGAGATGCCTACACTGCTTTCATACTTTTGAGGAAGTTTAAACAAGAAAGAGGGGAGACAATAACTGCATACAGTAATAGACTTTTAGAGCTAGCAGAGGAATCTGGTTTAGATACCGACAGTTTTGGTAGACAATTAATAGAGATTTTTATAGATGGACTAATATCCACAGATCTAAAACTACACTTAGCGAGACTGAACCCTGAGACGCTAGATGAAGCTATTAATGTCTCTATTAAAGAATCGGGTTCATGAAGAAATTGAATTTAAACCTACCTGAAGAACGCCCAACCATCAGTGAATGGTTTAATAAAAGAAAATAGTAGAAAAGCCTAGGGAAGTTAATCAAGCGAGTATTAGATGGAGAAATAAGGGAGGACTAAGTGAATTGAGTAAAGAAGTATATGCAGTGAGAAGGGAAACAAGGCATGTTCACGGAAGAAGATTAGCACCCCAGGAATCTAGGTGGAGATGGAATGACAAAAGACAAACTGCTGGACGTAAGAGCTATGAAATAATAGTGTAGACAGGATTGAAATGAATAAAGTGAATTGTAAATCAAAAGTTTGGGCACAGCATGTTAATCAAACACCCAGGCGTGGTTGGCAAGATCCCTCTGGAGTCAAAGAGAAACGCGCAACCAAGCACGTGGATGCGAAAACGACCAAGTGGTCCAAATCAAACGGCCCAAACATCAAGACAAACAGACTGTCTAGCCTGAAACAAACAAATTAATCAGAAAGGAGAAGGAATTAGAGGAATGGAACATAATTTAGAAGATAAGTCGAGTCATGCGATCAGCAATAAAAATGAATGTATGTTAGTGAGAATTAAGAGACTGAGAACAGAATGATCGACAGTGCTACACAAACAGAAGGTACTGATAGAGAAGTATTGGTGACACAGGTTAGCTGCGCACAAACACAGACTGTAGAGGTTAGAGGACAAACTAAACATAACGATAAAATAACACAAACGAGGGAGGTGAAGAAACAATTTAGAGACGCCTGTGTGGCTACAAACATCTTAGAAGATGTGATATCAAGAAAAGATGCCGAGATAAGAATTATGGAAAGAGAAGTGAAAGAGATGAGTTGATGCTATTAGAGCTGAAAGACACAGTAGATAGGCTAGAGTGCAAAAAAAGTGTCTAAAAACAAGAATTAAAGAGCTGGAAGTACTTGAAGAACAAAAGGCTGAGACTGACAGACACAGTGTATGTATGAGTCGAGAAGTTGATGAGATGAAAGCACAGAATAGCCAACTTTTAGGTGAAGTCAAAGAGTCCAAGGATTTAGTTGTAAGTTTAAGAAAGGAGAAATCAGAAGCAGATGACCAGGTAAGGAACCTAATACGTGAGAGTCTGACTTAGAGGAAGAGGTAGCGTCTCTAAGGCGAAAGAAATCTGAGATTAAGAAAGCGGTCAATCGAAGACCAGATGTAGAAAAGAGTAGCGCAACAAAAGGAAGGATAAAGAAGCAAGTAGCTACAGTTGATGTCTATGAGAGACAAGAAGCTAATGTTGATAGTTCTTCAGGTTCAGGAGTGGTGTTCTGGCCACTTGGAACCCCAGAGCGAGACAAGATAATTCAAGAAGGAAGAAGGCGGTGTGATGAACGAGTGAAAACAGATCCTTTTTATGCCCAAAGAATGGAAGGATGAATGATTATCTGGAACATGCCAAGAAAAGAAATCGCGAGAAACATCCATATTAAGAATTGTAATTATTTTACTGGTGGATGTTGTAACTAATAATGTGTAAGAGTCTACTAACTTTTAGACGAATTTAATATGTATAATGTCGATGTGCACTGAATGATGAGTAGGAGTCTGTAAATGTACTGTTGCCTTAATGAGAGACAGAACTATATGTATGAAGATGTTAGTGAGTCCCCTGAAGTAAACAAAAAAAATGGTTGTAACCATGTTTACATTCGTTAAAAAAGTTTGAGTCAAGTTAAGAGAACTTAGAATTTACAGGAAATAGAGTATTCATGGAGAGAAAAACATAGGGAACTAAGAAGAGTGAGTCAGTGACCCGAGTTGGAGAGACTCTATGAGTTATATAGGAATTCCAAGTGTGGAACAGCACTGTGAGGTGTGCAGATGTGTGGATGAAGTGTGTTGTGGATAGTTTAATGGAAGTCTAGACAGACTAGATTCTGTATCAAGTTTAAGTCATAATTTTGATTGCTATGTGTCTGTGATTACTTCTATGCTTCAATGTTCGGTCTGTCCAAGACTGTTGTGTGTATGATTAGAGGAGAAACATGTGAGATGCACATTTTTTAAATACAATTTTATGAAAATGTAATTATATGTTGACGGGGAGAATTGCCTAAAATTTAGGAATATGCGGGGAGAAGGAACAGATAAGAAGACTGTCGACCCGACATGAGTTGACCAGTAATTTAAGCCTGTGGCTAAGAGATTCTGTAAGAAAGCGTATTGCTATGCAGACAACTTTATTAGCAGTGCCAGAAGAGCACGTGTTCAGGAGAATAAGAGAACAGAGTAGACGGGTCTTGTTTCTTTTTCAGAACTGGCACAGATATGATGCCGAAGAAAGACTAAACACGTCTTATTAGGCAATTAGAGAGTACAGTGCGAAGGCCGATCGAGCCTTAAATATTTCAGAATTGATGTTTCCACAAAATGTTTTGTATACATGAGACACATGTGTCGCAAAGATGTTTATTGAATGTCATGATATTGTTGTAGAATTATGAATGTTGTATATGTAAACACCAATTACAGAACCTACCAGTTTAAATTAAGAGACGGAAAGAAATGTGGGTTAGACATAGACAAAACAGACGATGACCTCAATTTAGCTGGCCTACATTCAGGCTAGGTCCAGAGTGACGTCACGTTAGTCAGAGGCTTCAAAGCAAAACAAAGTGGCATGGCAGAGCGATGTTGTAAGATGATTGTATACATGATGGATTTTTCTTTTGAGATTCCAGTTTATAGATGTTGAATTTGTATTTCTAATTGTTGTAATAATTGATGTACAATGAGAAAAGGAAATTAGTTAGCCCATTAAGGAAGTAGAAAGAGAGCAGTCACACTATGTTTTTATTTTGAGTTAAATTGATCTATGATATATCAATTCAACTGAATGTTGACGGAGATATATGTTATAGTGTGACTCAGTCATGGGCGATAATGGAAGAATAGAAGAATATGACGATAGACAGAAGAATAAAAGAATGAGGCGATGACGATGTGAAGTAGGATAGTTTTAGGCGGCGTAGAAAAGACACTCTTCAGAGGATTAGGAAGGAGACGTTAAGTCTACCCAACTCAGTCGCTGAGTCGTAATCAACTTGAAGATTACCAGTGAAATGCGTACAGGTGGTCAGCCTAAAGCCAGACAGATGTTTGCTCTGGTCGACAAAGTTGCGTAACGCAACGACACGGCCGCTGGTTCCTAGAAACTCTTATATCGGCAGACGCCTTGAAGTCCAGTGAAGACCTGAGATGAAAGCGGACAACTAAACTGCCCCGCGTAATCAAAAGACTAGGTTATCTTTACGTTCAGCAGTGATTACTCTTTGAGTCTCTGAATTGGAAATCGCCTCGAGTTTTAGTTGTTAGGGGACGGACTTAGGAAGATGGACAGGTTCGACAGGACTCCTAAAGTAATAAGACTTTAGAGATAATTAAAAAAAGGCGGAGCTAGAGAGATAGTGACGGTCAACAGACGTAGTTAGGCTTTATCAGTGGTCGGGGGTGTGGTCACCTGGGACTTAAACCCCGAGACCCTGGGAACTAGGGAGATTAGGAGAGGAGAGGCGCAGAATGCTTTGGGGCGAGGAGCAGTAGCTAGAGAGACATTTAGCTACACTCGGGCAGACTCAGCTATACTCAGCCAGACTCGAGACAATTCGGCCACACTCGGCCAGACTGAGCACATTCAGAGACTAGTTCCTCAGCACTATCAGAAGAGACAGGCAGATGTACTTAAGAATACTATACGGAGTATACGGTCAACAAGATAGATAGATAACCACAGATAGAACTTTATGAATACGAAACTGCCACACACAAACGTTATTTGACAATTCATCATCGCCGATAGGCTATGTCAAGTAACACCAATAAAGACCTTGTTTATACTTGTACTAAAAAGATTGATGAGTTATATATGTGTGTCAAATGAAAGTACAAGTAGTAAGGTCAGAAAGAAGCATGAAGAAACCCTGCAACATATATATATGTATATATATTATATATGTATATATATATATATATATGTATATATATATATATATATATATATATATATAATATATATATATGTATAGAGAGAGAGAGAGAGAGAGAGAGATGCTATAGAGTTTATTTTTCGTTATATTTTATTAACACATATTTTACATCTGAAATCGTGAATCCTTAAATGCAGAAGAAATAGTGTGACAATGTTGATGATATTCCAGGAGAGATTTGTTTAAAAAAAAATACAAGTAACGACATTATGAACCTTATTTATAGGTCTTAGGGCTGATTTAAGAACAGGCCATAAAAATATGACCTCTTTTCGTTTCTTATGTGAAAGACATGACACTTTAACGAGTGCTAAATCTTGAATAAAAGAGAATTTAAATGCCAAGCAAAAACGTTTCTTAACGGCTATTCTTCAAGCGTAGAACACAGAACATTTTATTAAATGTCTTCTTTATATCGATTATTGGTTTCGATGTATCTCATTCTGACAATGTCCCCTGCTTTGATGGTGCACTAAATCCACTTTAGTCTCTATAATCAGTAATCATTGCACAGTATGAGAGATAAGATCGGAAATGAAGAACTGAGAAAAAGCTAGGAATAGCACTTGCCATACGATATATCCTGAAACAACAGATAAAATAGTTTGGCCACGTGACAAGGCAGATATATCAAAATACAACACAATGAGCCTTCAGCAAACGTTGTGAGAACAACCAAGGTCGACCACGAAAAAGATGGGTCGATGGAATATTAGAAGCACTAGGAAACATAACATAGCAGAGGCGAACTGAAGAGCAAAGACCACAAATTATATCTGCCCTCGACGTTGAAAGGCAGATGAGGAAGGAAAGAAGATGAAGAAGAATCAGTAATATAAAATCTGTAATCTCAGGGTATTCGTCAAGTCGGATAATTTTACCTGCTACAGTATGCAGTAAACAGTACAACATGTGGCTGCCCTGCTGCCTAGCAGGTAAGCTCGGGAGAGTAAAAGGCTAAGGGTGGGTACCCCGAAGTAAAACAACCCACTGCCTTATTGGTGAGACTTTTTAAATCAAAGGCTAGCGGAGCCAACCGTAAACAAACCGACGGAAGGCAACAGAAAACCACCGTCGTAACTTCTTTGTACAATCTTGAATCGCCACAACAATAGAAATAACGACAACAACGTTAAGGGGGATTCCAATGGAAAACCCTCGTTCGGTAGGGGACATCATGTGCTACAGGTGATACCCGATCGTCATCAAGCTACTGTAAGCAAAATAAAGATAAAACAAACTCTAAAGATAGGTACTTGGAATGTGAGAACACTCATGCAGAAGGGTAAACTAGAAACATCGTACAAGAAATGAAAAGAATGGGTTTACAATTACTGGGACTTTGCTAAATGAGATACACCGGATCAGGGGAGATGTATTCTGATAAACATAAAATAATCTATTCTGGAGGTACTGAACACCAAAGAGGAGTAGGTATCATCTTGGATGCAGAAAGAGCAAGAACAGTGAAAGGCTTTTACCCAATATCTGAAAGAGTCCTTTTAGTGAAATTGAATGGAAAGCAATAGTCATAAACCTTATACAAGTTTATGCATCAACAGCAGACAGTCTAGAGGAAACATTGATACATTTTACGAGGAGTTAAATGAGGCACTTCATAAATGCAAACGACATGAAAACACCATAGTTCTAGGGGATCTTAACGCAAAAGTAGGAAAGGAAAGAGTTGAGGAAGTAGTTGGTCATTATGGCTTAGGCGAGAGGAATGAAAGAGTTGAGAAACTTATTGACTGGGCAAGAACACACAACATGATGATAGGAAACACTTGGTTTAAGCAACATCCAATACGTCTGTGGACATGGAAAAGCCCAGGAGACAACACACGTAATCAAATTGATTATATAATGATAAGCAATAGATTTAGAAACAGTCTGGTGTGTGTGAAAACTAGACCAGGGGCAGATTGCAATAGTGATCATGTACCAGTTGTGGGAAAGCTTAGAGTAAAATTAAAAACAACAAAACGAGCCTCAGTTAACATCAAGTTAAATTTAGATTTACTCAGATCAGACAAGAAGTTGCAAGACAAATATAAAATCACAATTCAGAACCGGTACAATGCAATAGAGAAGATACAAAACATTGATGAACAGTGGGAAATGCTAAAAGAATCAATGCAACAAACATCAAAAGAGTTCATACCACTAGTGAGGACAAATTCAAGAAATAAGTGGATGACAGATGACATTTTGCAGCTAATGGATACAAGAAGAAGAAATGAAGAAAATAAAGATGAGTATAAGAGATTAAATAAAGAAATTGTAGTAAAATGCAAAGAAGCAAAAGAAGCATGGCTAAAGGAGAGATGCAAAGATATTGAAATGCAACAAAAAGGAGATGCTAAAGCTATATACAAACAAATTGAGAATTAACAGGAAGAAAAACGCAATCAAAAACTGGATGTTTAAGATCAAAGAAAGGAGAACTGTTGATTGAACAAGAAAACATAAGGGAACGATGGACAGAACACATTAAAGATCTTTATAATGATGAACGAACGGAAGCAAATATTAAGGTTAATGGAGAAGGACCAGAAATACTCAGAGAAGAAGTGGAAGACGGCTTGCGCAATATGAAAGCAGGCAGAGCTCCTGGGCTAGATAATATAACTAAAGAAGAGATTGAAGCCATGGGTGATTTTGGAATAGAAATAATAACAAAAATATTGAATGATATCTACAACAGCGTATAATATACCAGACGACATGCTCAAATCAATATTCATAGCCCTACCAAGAAATCGGGTGCTATTGAATGCGATGATCATCGCACAATAAGCCTTATGAGTCACATGACTAAGATATTACTAAGAATCATCATGCAAAGAGTGCGAAACAAAATCAGTCCAGAAATTAGCGATGAACAGTGTGGTTTTGTTAGAGATAAAGGAACAAGCAATGCCATTTATATCATAAGATCTTTAGTAGAAAGAGCCATAGAGGTGAAAACAGATCTATACCCATGTATCATAGATTACACCAAGGCATTTGACAAAGTAAAGCACCAAGAAATACTCAACATTTCAGAAAGCATAAACGTAGAAAGCAAAGATCTAAGAATAATAAAGAACATGTACTGGCAACAAACAGCGGCCATAAGAACTGGAAACCAATTGGGAATGTTTCAACAAATAAAACAGGGTGTTAGACAAGGTTGTGTGATGTCACCAGATTTGTTTAATATTTATAGTGAGATTATTTTAAGATCCATAAGGGGCATGCCTGGAATAACAATTGGAGGTCATAATATAAATAATCTAAGGTATGCTGATGATAGAGTCTTAATCGCTAAGAGTGAAAATGAGTTACAAGAAATGTTGGACATTATAGTAAAAAAAAAAGCAAAATAAAGGACTCAGCCTTAATAGCAAAAGGACAGAGGTAATGGTAACAACAAAGAAAAAGACATCACCTCAGTGCAAAATAAAGACAAGTGGAACAATATTAAAACAGGTAAATGCATTTAAATATTTGGGAACTTTGTTAACCTCAAACGGAAGATGTAAAAAAGAGGTGAGATGCAGAATGGCTAGGGCAAAAGCAGCTTTCCAAAAAATGAGGAAGATACTATGCAATCCATTTTTGACAATAGAAGCAAGAAAAAGAGTTCTTAAATGTTACGTAGAGCCAGTCTTAACATATGGATGCGAATCATGGGCAATAGGACAACAGACAAGAAAATCATTGGAGTCTGTAGAAATGTGGTTTTATAAAAGAATATTGAGAGTACCATGGACAGCTAAGACGAGTAATGAAGATGTTCTGAGAGAGGTCAAAGCAAAAAGAGAGCTAATTTCCAATATTTGGAGGAAAGAATCATCATTGTTTTGCCATGTAATGAGAAGAACAACTGGAATATATTGTAACAACTGGAAAAATTGAGGGACGAAGAGATAGAGGGAAGCAAAGAGAAAAAATAACAGACAGCTTAAGAAAATGGCTTGGCAGAAGGTCAACAACAGATATGATAAATAGCTGCCGAGATCGAAAGTTGTGGAGAGACATGATCACCTACGCCAGCAAGCCCAGTACTTGATGATGAATCTCAGGGTAGCTTAGTTTAGTCGACAGATCATGGCATGTCCACAGCAAACAACACCACAGATTCCCTCACACGTCCACCAGCATGAAGCACGCTCGCCACACACTAGCGAAAGCACTGAAGATGGCTTCATCTCAGATTCCCGAATTCCGTAGCACTGAGTGAAGTCCATATCTCCAGCCTCTATAGTCAACTTTTACGACATGCTTGACAGGGGACAATGGTTCTATTTATTTTTTCCCTCACCGTGGTCAAAGTCCCAGTAGCCCCACGGGTGACCTTATTCTCTATTTGCATCTATTTACTTCTAATTGTCTCTATTTGCCTATTTTTTGCCTCTTTTTGTCTATATTTGCCTCCATTGGTCTCTAATTGTCTCCATTTGTCTCCATTTGCGTCTATTTGTCTCTCTTTGCCTCTAATTGTCCCTATTTGCCTCTAATTGTCTCTATTTGCCTCTATTTGTCTCTATTTGCCTCTAATTGTCTCAATTTGCCTCTAATTGTCTCTATTTGCCTCTTTTTGTCTCTATTTGTCTCTATTTGCCTCTATCTTGATTGCTTCCTTCCAAGATAGCTTTCCATAGTTTATATTTATGTCTCCTGTGCTTAGTCAAATTTTTTTTACAGGGCAAGAAGGGCAAAGGACTTCGGCAACCACGAGTTCACGTCACTCCTTCGGATGAAAGAGATGGGAGTTAAGATGGGCACAGCCAGAAACGAGAAACTTAGTGGGCGTGTAAGAAGACCTATCAACCAACACAGAATTGGAGTCGTCCGTCGCTGGACACTGCGAGACTTGTTGAGGAGTGGATCTGAGGACCTATGGACGTGTTCGGAGTGTAATGAAGATGACGTGCAAATAGTTCAATATTTATTTATCTTCACATCCAAATAAACTTAATCTTCTTCGGATTGTGTTGGATATTTTTTTTTATTATTTGTGGTTGTTTAAAACTGCAGTGCTTGTTTTCTTAACTGTATATGTACCTAATTTTTCCCATTTCGTCTACATATCGTGATTAATTATTTTGTTATGTTTCTGTGTTTAGTGTCCATGTTACTGCATCATAGAGGAGCGCTGTGTAAATTAAAGCAAGATTATTATGTATTTAGTTTGCAGTATTTAGCAACAGTAGTAGTAATTATAACTGGAGTAGCAGCAGTAACAGTAGCAACAGTAGTAGTAATTATAACTGGAGTAGCAGCAGTAACAGTAGCAACAGTAGTAGTAATTATAACTGGAGTAGCAGCAGCAACAGTAGTAGTAATTATAACTGGAGTAGAATCAGCAACAGTAGTAGTAATTATAACTGGAGTAGCAGCAGTAACAGTAGCAACAGTAGTAGTAATTATAACTGGAGTAGAATCAGCAACAGTAGCAACAGTAGTAGTAATTATAATTGGAGCAGAATCAGCAACAGTAGTAGTAATTATAACTGGAGTAGAAGCAGCAACAGTAGTAGTAATTATAACTGGAGTAGAATCAGCAACAGTAGCAACAGTAGTAGTAATTATAATTGGAGTAGAATCAGCAACAGTAGTAGTAATTATAATTGGAGTAGAATCAGCAACAGTAGTAGTAATTATAACTGGAGTAGAAGCAGCAACAGTAGTAGTAATTATAACTGGAGTAGCAGCAGCAACAGTAGCAACAGTAGTAGTAATTATAACTGGAGTGGCAGCAGTAACAGAAGTAGTAGTAGTGATAACTGTAGTCCCAGTAGCAACAGTTGTAGTAGGAGTAATTATAACTGTAGTAGCAGCAGCAACAGTAGCAACAGTAGCAACAGTTGTAGTAGGAGTAATGATATCTGTAGTCGCACCAGCAAAAGCAGGAATAGCAATAGTGGTAGTGATAACTGTAATAGTAGCAGCAACAGTAGTTGTGGGAGTAGTAGTAGTAATAGTAGTAGCTGTTGTTATTGTAGAAGTAGTTATAGTAGTAAGTAAGTAAAGACTATACGCCAAGTGCCTTATAGCGAATATGATACTAATGACCATATTTGTTATAGACCTTCGACACATGAGTTTTGGGGTAATGTGGTTGGTATTACGCCCGTGCCGCTTTACTTTCCCATAAAAAAATCCCGGTACCAGTTTAAGGCTGGGTGAACCGGAAGCCGTCGCTCAGGATCGAACCCTTAGTAGTCCAGTTCACGAAACAATGAGCTATCGCGGCTCCCTTTGTCCTCATGTGCTGCACTGAAATACTATGAGGCGCGAAGGAGTTGATCATACACTTTGCGCTTTATACCAGTTCACTAACCACTGAGCTATCGCGGCTCCAGTTATAGTAGTAGTAATAGAACTTTAGTAGCAATATTTATGACTGTTGAGGGGACAATTGTGCTAGCTGGTCAGTAAGAAGGCATCAAGATGAGTGTAGTGAGAGGAGACAAATAATAATACATGAATATATAATATTATTGTAGAGGGGGAACTTCCGACGCGATAATCAGCGAATCAATTCAGAGGAAGAGGTATGTTTACAGCACTCGGAAAAATGACAATAATCAACAACAGAAAAAAGAACAATATATGGACCGAAGTAGGATCGAACCCGTACTCAGTGTCACAGCGCCTTGCCACGAAAGCCAAACCGAGTGTTGTAAACATACCTCTTCCCCTGAATTGATTCGCTGAGTGTAGTGAGAACACGGCGGTCTAGAAGAACACATGAATAAATTGCACCATCAGGGAGCGACAATTTGGCAAGTTAAACTTCAACGCGCTGCATCATTTTCGTCAACAGAGCAAGTCTTTTATACATAAATGTTCTGACTGGGGCAGGCACTTAAGTACTTGAACTCATCTGCTCTGTCATCTATGAACCAGCCATAAGAGAAATCAACCAACTATTCAACCTGCCAACCGATCTACATATCAACCATCAATATATTTTTTCAATATCCATTCGTCCGTCGTCCGTCCGTCCCTCCCTCTGTCTGTCTATCTAGTCTCTCCTTCTCTGCTGTGATCTCCTTCTCTCTATATCTTACCTTGTTACACCCACCCACACCCCCCCTTTTGCACACTTACGTATCTCTGTCGCCTGTACAAGAGCCGGAAGTGGACAAACGCTCTAGCCCCTCCCCCCCTCCCCACCTGACATGCGGTGCGTGTGCGCTCTCACGACCAGGACATTTCTCACACAGTCTACCATCCTTTCCCAGGGTCGAACTTCAAATAATACCCATCGGATCACACAAATTGAACAGTTCACAGTTGTTTGTCAATGATACTTTAGTTGATTTGCTGATTTGTGTATATCTATGAAGATTAATAACAAATACTTCTATCATACAATCAAGTGATTACAAGAAATGGTATCTCAATATTTATACACTTGTGTCGTTATAAATTGAATATTGCACTCAAGAACCGTTCATATTTGCCAATCTTTGATCTTTTTGTTGCGACATTAATTATTAAAATATGATGCATTCATTAAATAATTACTTCAGCTAGATATTTTACGAGTACAATTCACTCTGCTTCCAGCGGGAATCGAACACGGGTTGTCCGAACATAGGTAACCTAGTCGGGTGGTTTTCCCAATATGGCTACCGAGGACTCATTCTTTATGTTATCTCTAACTCTCCTGTCTATCTCTCCGTCTGCCTATCTCTCCGTCTCAATCCTTTCACAGTTCCTTGCAGAATGGCCATTACTAGGCGAGACGATAGAGATGTCTGACCAAATCATTTCATTTGCGCTTCGTCGCAATATTCAAATATCATCGAGTACACTGATTGCTTGTTATATCCTTTTACAAAATTTATCATATGTGATACCATCTAAGTAAGAGATATACAAAATCATACGATAACATTTCATTTCATTGCTTGTACAGCTCGTATTTTTTCTATATTAAAAAAAGAAGTAAAGTGCCCCGTCACGCTAGGGAATAAATATTGTGTTAGTGACCATAATTTTTATAGACCTTAGGCACATGATTTTTGGGGTAATGTGGTCGGTATTACACCCGTGCCGCTTTACTTTCAAAAAAAAATGCGGTACCCATTTAAGGCTGGGTGAAACAGGAAGCCGTCGATCAGGAT
The DNA here is from genome assembly GCA_032433765.1 of Megaustenia siamemsis. Lineage (NCBI taxonomy): Eukaryota > Metazoa > Mollusca > Gastropoda > Stylommatophora > Ariophantidae > Megaustenia > Megaustenia siamemsis. Next base: position 79,455,495 of record JAVIAB010000125.1, on the reverse strand, counting down.
TGAACCCTACCTCTTGTCCTTAGTAGTCCAGTTCACTAGCCACTGAGCTCTCGCGGCACGCCATTGCTTGTACGACTCGTATTTTCTCTATAGTCATTATGCTAGTGACCATATATCGTGAGCACATAGTATATCAGTATATGCTTGTATATAAAAAAAAAGTAAAGTACCCGCGTCACGCCAAGTGGCGTATAGGGAAATATGGTGTTAGTGACCCTATATTTTACAGACCTTCAGCACATGATTTTTGGGTAATGTGGTAGGTATTACGCCCGTGCTGCTTTACTTTCCCAGTAGAAAAATCCGGTACCCATTTAAGGCTGGGTGAACCCGGAGCCGTCGATTGGGATCCAACCCTACCCCTTGTCCTTTGTAGTCCAGTTCACTAACCACTGAGCTATCGCGGCTTCCTATATGCAGGTATATAATCTAGTATTTTAAAATTTACACTGAAAGAATGTATAATTATTCCCCTTAATACAAATAACGGACAGATGTATTTATATATTGATTCAACTATCGTTACATTACAGCTTGCGCAGCTGGTTAACCATATCGAATCTTAATCTTCGCGCACTGTAACCTAAGATCTCAAACACTTCACAGCACATCAGCATACAATTTTATGGGCGAAATTTATTAGTTCTACAAAGATTAAAGCTCCTTTGTCTCTAGCGTCCAGGCTAGAATAAATGACCACGCTCCCTATCAAGTTTTATTGGACGCCCTGGATGGACGCAGAACCATCATCGGATCGTCTCTGGTTGATCATTCAGCGACCTCAAGCGTTAATAGTTCAAATACAGCATATCATGTCCCTGAAGAGTTAATTATATCGGAGCATAATTAAGTCATGGATCTTAACTATAGTTTAGCATATGCATGGACAGACAGCTGTTTTACGTATGCATCGGGGAAATGTTAAATTTGGACGTGAATTCAACACTATTAATAGCTGATTTATGAGGTCTTTTGAAGATGATTATAAATAAAGAATGTTCTCTATTTGTATAAAACTGCTAATGAGAACTAGTGTTCAAGTATTCAAGACTTAAAGCAAGGCGTCTAACTGATAGGTCTCGAGACTATCGGTCAATATGACGGAGTAGAAATGTCACACTGTAAAGTGACTATCTGTCACAATGACAGAACATTTAAATAAAGTACTATGGGAATATTCATGAATTAAAGGGAACAGCATTCGCTTAGGCCCGGAGTAAGAGTTGGCCCTCAAATCACCAGATTGCGTAGTAAAATATAATAACGTAGTAGTAGTAGGTTGACTGCTATTTCATTCCTTATATATCAAATAGAATGCACTGCGATACTGGATACGCCGCAGGAAAGGTTTAAGGGCTGGTTTCGAGAGAATATAAGTGAAATTATTTTTAAAAGAAAGTTATGTCGTATGGTTGAAGTTCTTATCATTTTCTGTTGAAGGTTTGGTAGTTAATATATCTGTTAAAGGTTTGATAGTTAATATATCTGTTAAAGGTTTGGTAGTTACTATATCTGTTGAAGGTTTGGTAGTTAATATTTCTGTTAAAGGTTTGGTAGGTTCAATACTTTTCTAAACCCTGTTCCTTTCTTCAGAAATATGGTCAGCATTACACCTGTGCTGTCTTTCTTTCCCATAAAAAATCAGTAAATATTGAAGATTCGGGAACCACAATAGCTCAGTGGATAATGGACTGGCATACTAACTACAGGAGGTGGGGTTCGGTCCTTATCGAGGGCTTCCAGGTTCACCAAGCTTTGCATGAGTACCGACTTTTTCTGAAGAAAGAAAAGCAGCACTGGCGTAATACTGACAACATTACTTCCCAAAAAGACGATGTGTCGAAGGTCTACAAAATATGCACATCATCATCATCAAGTAACATGTCTGCTGGCGTAGGTGGTCATGTCTCTCCACAACTATCGATCTGGACAGTTATTTGACATTTCTGTTGTTGACCATCTGCCAAGCCATTCTCTAAAGCTGTCTGGTATCTTTTCTCTTTTCTTCCCTCTATCTCTTCCTCCCTAAATTTTCCCGGTTGTCACAATATGTTCCAGCTGTTCCTTTCTCATTTCATGGCCAAAAAATGATGATTGTTTTCTTCCTAATATTGGATATTAGCTCTCTTTTGATTTGGCCCCTTTTAGAACGTTTTCATTACTCTTCTTGGCTGACCATGGTATTCCCAATATTCTTCTGTAAAACCACATTTCTACAGCTTCCTGTGATTTTATTGTCTTTTGTCCTATTGTCCATGATTCACATCCATATGTTAAGACTGGCTCTACATACCATTTCAGTGCTCTTTCTTGTTTCTATTGTCAAAAATGGATTGTATAGTATCTTCCTCATTTTATGTAAAGCTGGTTTTGCCTGAGCCATTCTGCATCTCACCTATGTTGTACATCTACCATCTGAGGTTAAGATTGTTTCCAGATATATAATTTCATTTACCAATTTTAATAGTGTTCCACTTGTATTTTTTGTGCACCGAGGTGATGTCTTTTTCTTTGTTGTTACCATTACTTCTGTCGTTAAAAATATGGACACAGACTCCCTATTCCAAATACGCCACGTATCGTGACGTGGCTGTTCTTCTTCTTATTCTATTTGAGGCTTAGTGAACCAGAAGCTGTAGATCAAGATAGACACTGGACCGGATATCCTGATTAGAACAGCTCACTAGCCACACTGCTATGGAGCGCCTTCGTCACGTGTAATGTAAACAAACAAAAGAATAAAATAAAGAGCCCCGTCACGCCAAGTGACTTAGATGGTGTCAGTGACCATAAATTTTCCAGACAATCGGCACATGATTTTTGGTGTAATGTGGTCGGTATTACGCCCGTGCCGCTTAACTTTCGTATTTAACAAATTGATTTCCATTTGAGGCTGAGTGAACCCGGAAGCCGTCGGTTGGGATCGAACCCTACCTCTTGTCCTTTCTAGTTCAGTTTACTAACCACTGAGCTATCGTGGCTCCATGTGTAGTGTAAACTTCTGGTAAATTGTAGGAAAAAGTTAACGAATTACGTGTTATATTTGATGAGAGAATGCGACCAAAAAAAGAACATGTTCTGAGCTGGTATGAGGCAGAGGTTCAATGTTAACTGATAACTGTCATTGTTATCGAACAAAAAATAATAAAAGCTCTACTCTACTTTGGAAGAAAGATGCAAAAACTCACATTTACTGTTATACAGCGCAGCCAACTGTCATTGTGATAAAATAAAATATAATAAAAACTCTCCTCCGCTTTGGAAGAAAGATGCAAAAACTCAGCTTTGCTGTAAACTGTCACACAACGCAGCTAACGCCCTTATCGTTACGAACAATGACGAAGAAGATAAGAAGCAGAAACACAAAAAAAGGAGAAAAAATAGAAGCGAAGAAGGAGCAGAAGATGATTATGAAACAAATGAGTAACAACACTTGCAGAATCTGTCAACTTTCTAGTCTGCAGTAGACAACTTCACTAACTCCTGATGTCCAGCTACTTACCAGTCGGTTAGATGTCCGTAGATTTGTGTTTGAGAGATCTGAGCACTAACTAAACTAAGAACTAAACTAAACTAAGAACTAAACTAAACTAAACTAAACTAAACTAATAACTAAACTAAACTAAACTAATAACTAAACTAACTAATAACTAAACTAAACTACATTAAACTAAACTAAACTAAACTAAACTAAACTAAACTAAACTAATAACTAAACTAAACTAAACTAAATTAAACTAAACTAATAACTAAACTAAACTAAACTAAGAACTAAACTAAACTAATAATTAAACTAAACTAAACTAAGAACTAAACTAAACTAAGAACTAAACTAAACTAAACTAAACTAAACTAAACTAAACTAAACTGAACTGAACTGAACTAAACTAAACTAAATTAAACTAAACTAAACTAAACTAAACTAAACTAATAACTAAACTAAACTAAACTAAGAACTAAACTAAAGTAAGAACTAAACTAAACTAAACTAAATTAAACTAAACTAAACTGAACTAAACTAAACTAAATTAAACTAAACTAAACTAAACTAAACTAAACTAAACTAAACTAACTAAACTAAACTAAACTAAACTAAACTAAGAACTAAACTAAACTAAACTAAACTAAACTAAGAACTAAACTAAACTAAACTAAACTAAACTAATATAAGAACTAAACTAAACTAAACTAAGAACTAAACTAAACTAAACTAAACTAAACTAAGCTCCGTAAAATGACATTACTTTAGTCTTAAAAAATGTACTTGTACAAAGTCATTTGCATGAGATACTGTCAAGTGTGGTGAAACAAGCAAGGCGACACTGCAGGCTATGAAATAAAGAGAGATCAACAGACAACAGCATCGTTATGCTGTTAATCAAGGACGAATCATGGGCTAAAGATGTCTGATAATAACTCTTCACTGTCCCCTGTTGTGTGTAGCTTTCTTAAGATTAATCAGTCTGAAACCTAGAGCTAATATCTCTCAACTGTGCCTTTGTCCGTGAGACCTCTCCTCAGGTTAATCAATTGGAAGACTTGTTTGATGCCGTCTTCTCAGATAACGTTCTCCACTCACTGTCTCAGGCCCTTAACTGCTCTCCCAAGATCGCATGAATCCACTATATCCTTGCATGTTTCGCTAATGAAGTTCCTCCTCCGGGCCATATTCTTTTCCCCTCAATAAGTTACATAAATTAGTGTTCCTACTTCTGAATGTGTGAGACCTTCTCGTTTTACATAACATGACTAAACTTGTTCTTGCTTTCAACTCCCTGTGGGGCCTATGTCTTCAACAAACACTTTCCAAGTCATCCGATTTCAAGTCGCTATCTTAAAGACCGTTCCATGTCTTCCCACCATCTTCTCCATCTCTGCTTCCAATTGCTTTCTCTGAGTATATTTTTGTCTTCTCCTTTTTCTCCTGCAATGGGGATTTATAAAAGCGATGACTAAAGTAGATCAGTCATTAATTATGTATGAATTTAATTTAGTATATGTTTTTATATTTTCTATAAAAAATTAATTAATTCATTAAACTTTATTTCTTCTTTACTTTCTCATTTGTCCTGCAGCGTTCTTTGGCGAGATAGCTGTCGTCATGTGTTACCTTTCTCTCTTCCGCTGTCAGCTTTTTGAGAGTTTCTATATTCCGTCTATCCATCCTTTTGCAGGGACGTCCCCTCCTTCTGTTGTTTACGCAGCGTTGACTGTTAGGTGTTTGGATTGTGCTTAGTTGTTTATGTTTGTTAAGTAGCCAAAGTATTTATTTTATTATTTATTTCTATTTTCTACTATGGCAATACACCATCAAATTATTTTTTTTAAATAAGAAAAGTCACGTTACATACAAATGTGACAAGTAAATTTTCCGGGGCCCTAACCATGGTCAGGAGACAGAAGAACAGAGACACTGTCACCTGTCAGGAATGTCGTAAAAGACAACGAAGGAGGCTGGAGTTATGATCTTCACTTTTCCGGAGCTCGTACATCTGAGCTAAAGCCATCTTCAGTGCTTTTGCTAGTGTATGACCGACGTGCTTCCTGTTGGGGAACGTAGTGAGGAGATAATCATATCGCTGTGTTGTTGTGTCCTTTGTGCAATAAAGATGATCTATCCATGTCGATGTCAGTTTAGGGCACTTTCTGAAATCTTAAAACCCCTATTTAAAATACATTCCCAAAGGTTGAGTTATCCCCCGTGAGAGTGTAAGGTATTTTATCCTCAATGTAAAAAAACAGTAAAGTGTTCCGTCGCGCCAAGTGGCGTATAGGAAATGTCCTGTTAGTGACTATATAGACAGTGAATACATGATTTTTGGGGTAATGTGGTCGGTATTACGCCCGTGCCGTTTTACTTTCCCATAATAAAATCCGGTACCATTTTAAGGTTGAGTGAACCTGGAAGCCATCGATCAGGATCGAACCTCTTGTCCTTTGTAGTCCTGTCCACTAAACACTGAGCTATCGCGGCTGCCTTAATCCTCAATGTACTGGACTGGAAGACTATGAAGTGTGAGGGTTGATCATGCACTTTGCTCTATATCTCAGAGGTGATCCCGGCATTCTAGTTTTCCATGTCTAATGTTATATCTCTTTGCTGATTCCTTATCCATGCAAATGAAATATTTTATTTCCAAAGATCGAGTAATACTGATTGTTCTAGAACTGATGTTCCTCTTCATAGTCTTTATTTTCTTTTGTCTACATAAACTTTGCGCTATTTGTCAATAATGACGTAAAAAGATTTGTGATTATTATTAGAAAACTTGGGGGGGGGGGGGGGGGGTTTTACTGGTTGGTCTCGTGGCAAGACGCCGGCCTCGAGACAGAGAGGTTGTGAGTTCAAATCCCGGTGCAGCAATTGGGATTTTTATTTATGATTTCTCTCTGTGGTAACCACCCTGGTCTCTGCAGCGAGGCTCGGATTGAAACGTCAATCACTCATCGACGAAAATAATATGAGTACCTCCGAAGTCGGAGTTATCTGCCTGTGTGGCGAGGGATCCCTGCGCACATGGCTGCCGGGGGGGGGGGGGGGACGGATTAACACGCAAATTCAGTTCCTAGACTCTAGGGACTCCGCCAGAGGTGAAAGCTGTCGAACGTACAAACAAAAAAGCGTGGTGTTTACAATATTCCAATCTGTATATTAACAGTTGTGCACATAAATGGTTACTATTGTTAATTTTGTGCTGCATACTGAATCTCTAGACAATAACAAATAGTTAAAACAATTATTATTTTACATTCTGTTCTTTATAAATACACCCACCTTTGTGAAGACACGTGACATGGAACTGGGTTTGCTTTCCCTTCAGTTTCTATTTCCTTGGTAAAAGTAAAGAGTTTGTTTCCGATCCGGGGCATGTTAAAAGACACATCAGCCTACTACAGTAATCTTAGAAGGGAAAATACAAGGTAAAAGAGGCAGAGGCAGGCCAAATAATAACATGGACGAGTAACATCAAAAGACGAAAACAGGTCAGTCCATGACAACTTGCACTATCGAAGCAAGAGACAGAGCGGAAGGTGCATACAATAGTGCTGAAGCGTCCCTTTAAAGATGACTTTTATAATGGTATTATGTCCTCGTCACATATCAAAAACATTTTGCAGTCTTTTTTCTAAATGTGTTAAAGTAATTCTTCTTTCCTTTTCA
>JAVIAB010000125.1:79416917-79448233 GCA_032433765.1 Megaustenia siamemsis | reverse complement strand
GGACACGATTCGCATGAGCCATTGTTTTGTTGGATTTTGAATTCTGCTCCAGGACGAATAGAAAATTGAACGTATTTAGCAGAAATAGAAGACTCCTTTGTGCCTCGTGTATTGATAGAAGCACGAGTCTTGATCGTTCTCTTTGTCCGGGCTCAGATGTTGCCTTTCTTACAATCATTCGTTAATAACTTCACCCTCGTTCATTTGTGGCGATCACGGATTGATTATATCACTAAAGAATGTTGTTACAATTGAAGCAAATAGTTTTTTTGTTGCTAATATTGTTTTTTTTTTTTTTTTAATATAATTGGATTGATGACTTATTTTATTTTTTAAATATTTTTTTTGGCGATCGCCATCTTTTGACCTCTGGCGAAGTCCTAGAGAGACAAGGAACTTGAGTTTTTGCGTGTTAATCCGTTTTTTTTTCCCTGGCAGCCGTGTGCACAGAGGTCCCTCGCCGCACAGGCTGATAACTCCGTCTTCGAGGTACTTATTTTTTTTTTCCCCCATCGATGAGTAATTGACATTTCAAGCCAGGCCTCGCAGCTGAGACCAGGAGTGGTTGCCGCAGTGAGAAATCACAAATAAAAATCCTTACTGGTGCAGCCGGGATTTGAACCCACAACCTCTCTGTCTCTAGGCCGGCGTCTTGCCTCGAGACCAACTCGTCCCCAGGGATTGTTGAAATTAATTATAGTATATGAAGTAAAGGAACAGCATACAAAATGTAAGAAAGTCTAAAAGAGTTACTCACGGTTTGGTACAGTGGTGATTCACCCACTACGACCTTAAATCAGATGAGATTTATTTAGTTTTGTTTAATCAACAGTCACCTTCATTGCACAACGGGCAACTCTGTTGTGCCTATATGCCCCTCAGCATGTACCCCAGTATGAAACCAGCCCGGCACATACTAGCGAAAGTACTGAAGACTGCTCAGCTCAGATGGACTAACTTCGTATTACGAGCGAATCTAAAAAAAAAAGAGATGACAAATCCTTAATTAAATGGAAGAAAAATAATGAAGAGAACTATACTAAGTTTTGAAAGTACATTAACAGTGAAGTAACTGTATATTCGCAGCCGCGATAGCTCAGTGGTTAGTGAACTAGACTACAAAGGACAAGAGGTAGGGTTTCTGTCCCAACCAACGGCTTTCCGGTTCAACTAGCCTTTAATGGATACCGGATTTTTTTTCTGGGAAGTAAAGCGGCACGGGCGTAATATCGACCACATTACCCCAAAAATCATGTGCCGAAGTCTGTAAAATGTATGGTCACTAACATCATATTTCCTATACACCACTTGGCATGACGAGAAGGAGTACGAGAAGAGAGACGAGGGAACTGTATATGACAGAAGAATGTTGAGAATACCATGAACATCTAATAAAGGTAATACAAACGTTCTGGAAGAGGCAAAACAAAAACAAGAGTTAATTTTCAATATTAAAAGAAACAAGCATCATTTTTTGGGCCATATAGTAAGATAGGAACAGCTGGAATATATTGTAAGAACTGGAAACATAGAAGGACGAAGAGACAGTGGGAAGCAATGAGAAAAGATACCAGACAGATTAAGAGAATGGTTTGACAGAAGGTCAACAACAAAATGATAATAACTGTCGAGATCGAAAGTTGTGGAGAGACATGATCACCCACGCCAGCAGGCATGGTACTTTGATAATGATAATAATGATGAAGATGATATATAAATATGCATATGTAAAGTATATGCTGTGATACCTAATTGTTTCTGATTATGTTTGTTTGATAATGACTTTTATTACTTGAATTTGATAAATTAACTGATAATAGTGGAGTTGTTCTTCTTCTACCTTTTTAGCTCCCAGTGTAGCATAGGTCTTCAACAACATTTTACAAGTCATTCTGTTTTTTTGCCATTCTTTTAAGATCATTCCATGTCCTTCCCCATCACCTTATCTCTGCTTCTATATGTCGTCTCCAAGATTCCTTGTCTTCCTCTTTGTCTTTTCCCTGGGGATTCCAAAAAGGGCCTGTTGTGTAATATTCTCAGTTGGCTTCCGTAGTGTGTGTCCTATCCGCGCCATCGTCTTCGCTGTATCTCTTTATCACTGGTATTTGACTGGTACATTTCCATAATTCTATGTTAGTGATTTTATCCTGCCATTTCCATCCTTTTAGATGGATTCCTTCTTTAAAGGAAGACGAAGAAGAGAGAAAGAAGAAGAGGAAGAGAAGAGTGGAGTTGTTCATTGAGGTATATAATGAAATGACAGACGGTGTACGATGGTGATAAGAAAATCGAAAGTCTCTAACAGATTTTCATTTATTTTAGTTTTAAAACAGTCTTTGTTTTGTACCTAGTTCTGGAACGTTTTAGAATTTATATTCCTTGGGGGCCTCGGTAGCCTAGTTGGTAAAACCACCCGACTGGACTACCGACGTTCGACAACCCGTGTTCGATTCCCGCTGGGAGCAGTGTGAGTTGTACTCGTGGTTGGAAAAAAAAAATACCCCCACGGTCGACCCAGCCGTTGGCAGAAATGGGTACCATGGTATTACACTGGGAAGGTGAGGAATGCTGCCTCGCATCTGAGTTTCGATGCTTGATGTGACACTATACAGAAATCTCCGAACATTTCTGAATAGGCGGCCGAGCACATATGGGTGGAAACTCGCGTGCTAAGACGCCGGTTCAAGTCTCTTAACTTTACCTTTACAAGAAGTAAACTCTCTCTCTCTCTCTCTCTCTTTCTCCTCTCTCCTCTCTCTCTCTCTCTCCTCTCTCTCTCTCTCTCCCTCTGCGATCAGGACTCAGTCAGAGTAGGATTCCAGATTCTCACATGAAGTCAGCTTGTCAGGTTAAGTATGTTGATCGCCCCCACAGACAGAACATCACAGTTAGAGTCTGTCAGATCCACTCTGACTGAACACCCGTTAATACGTTGCACTGTGTTCTGCGCCAGTGGCTTAGTGCATCCGATTTCAGCCGACATTTTATTCAGGTTCGCTTTCTTTAGCCTTTGATTGTCCCCAATCTTCCTGCAAGGCAGCAATTGTCCTTTTCTGTAGGGGATTCTGCTGCCCTTAGATGGTCGCCCTCCCAGGTTTACGAGCACCATCTGCCCGAGTCACTAGAGGTGACTAACACAGACACGTACACACAAAGATATGAGATGTGAATAACACAGACACGTATACACAAAGATATGAGATGTGACTAACACAGACACGTACACACAAAGATATGAGATGTGACTAACACAGACACGTACACACAAAGATATGAGATGTGAATAACACAGACTGTACACAGCGATACGAGCCATGACTAACACCGATACACATCAAGAAGTAATATGAGAAAGAGTTTATAACAAGAGGGTTGTGTGAGAGTCAGTTTATAAAATCAGGTTTTCTGGAAGAGTCAGATTATACCTTAAAAGACGATGAGATTCTAACACACAAACAAGGCGCGCTGTGTGTATGTGTGGAAGTATATCATATGTTGACCATGAGAAATGACATATAAAATATTAATGAGTTTAAAAATGCGGTCACTCGCGTGCTTAGACGCCGGTTCATGTCTCGTACTTTACCTTACTTTTTACCTTTATATTCCTTGCTCATTTATTTGGGTTTTTTTTTTTTATTTTGTTCTGTTATTGTTTCCATTTTCAAAAATGCATTTCGCCCCAAATGACTAGAGTTTATAGGCTACAAGGTCAATAATGGAATCAATGTGTTAAATACAATCTCGTTAATTTTGTTTAGATTGCCCAAAATGCTGTATTTAGAATTTGTAATCGCTAATTTAATGACATTAATTTATATTAAATCACTTTTCCATCCATTATATTTTGAATACCTAAATTCCCTCCCCCCCCCTTCTCTTTTCCTTGTACATTGATTGCGTGTGTGTATATTATATATATATATATGTATATATATATATATATATTATATATATGTATATATATATTATATGTATATATATATATATATATGTATAATATAATATTATAATAGTATATATAATATATATATATAATATATTATGTATAGAGAGAGAGAGAGAGAGAGATGCTATAGAGTTTATTTTTCGTTATATTTTATTAACACATATTTTACATCTGAAATCGTGAATCCTTAAAATGCAGAAGAAATAGTGTGACAATGTTGATGATATTCCAGGAGAGATTTGTTTAAAAAAAAATACAAGTAACGACATTATGAACCTTATTTATAGTCTTAGGGCTGATTTAAGAACAGGCCATAAAAATATGACCTCTTTTCGTTTCTTATGTGAAAGACATGACACTTTAACGAGTGCTAAATCTTGAATAAAAGAGAATTTAAATGCCAAGCAAAAACGTTTCTTAACGGCTATTCTTCAAGCGTAGAACACAGAACATTTTATTAAATGTCTTCTTTATATCGATTATTGGTTTCGATGTATCTCATTCTGACAATGTCCCCTGCTTTGATGGTGCACTAAATCCACTTTAGTCTCTAAATCAGTAATCATTGCACAGTATGAGAGATAAGATCGGAAATGAAGAACTGAGAAAAAAAGCTAGGAATAGCACTTGCCATACGATATATCCTGAAACAACAGATAAAATAGTTTGGCCACGTGACAAGGCAGATATAATCAAATACAACACAATGAGCCTTCAGCAAACGTTGTGAGAACAACCAAGGGTCGACCACGAAAAGATGGGTCGATGGAATATTAGAAGCACTAGAAACATAACAATAGCAGAGGCGAACTGAAGAGCAAAAGACCACAATTATATCTGCCCTCGACGTTGAAAGGCAGATGAGGAAGGAAAGAAGATGAAGAAGAATCAGTAATATAAAATCTGTAATCTCGGGTATTCGTCAAGTCGGATAATTTTACCTGCTACAGTATGCAGTAAACAGTACAACATGTGGCTGCCCTGCTGCCTAGCAGGTAAGCTCGGGAGAGTAAAAGGCTAAGGGTGGTACCCCGAAGTAAAACAACCCACTGCCTTATTGGTGAGACTTTTTAAATCAAAGGCTAGCGGGCCAACCGTAAACAAACCGACGGAAGGAACAGAAAAACCACCGTCGTAACTTCTTTGTACAATCTTGAATCGCCACAACAATAGAATAACGACAACAACGTTAAGGGGGATTCAATGGAAAACCCTCGTTCGGTGGGGACATCATGTGCTACAGGTGATACCCGATCGTCATCAAGCTACTGTAAGCAAAATAAAGATAAAACAAACTCTAAAGATAGGTACTTGGAATGTGAGAACACTCATGCAGAAGGGTAAACTAGAAACATCGTACAAGAAATGAAAAGAATGGGTTTACAATTACTGGGACTTTGCTAAATGAGATACACCGGATCAGGGGAGATGTATTCTGATAAACATAAAATAATCTATTCTGGAGGTACTGAACACCAAAGAGGAGTAGGTATCATCTTGGATGCAGAAAGAGCAAGAACAGTGAAAGGCTTTTACCCAATATCTGAAAGAGTCCTTTTAGTGAAATTGAATGGAAAGCCAATAGTCATAAACCTTATACAAGTTTATGCATCAACAGCAGACAGTCTAGAGGAAACAATTGATACATTTTACGAGGAGTTAAATGAGGCACTTCATAAATGCAAACGACATGAAAACACCATAGTTCTAGGGGATCTTAACGCAAAAGTAGGAAAGGAAAGAGTTGAGGAAGTAGTTGGTCATTATGGCTTAGGCGAGAGGAATGAAAGAGTTGAGAAACTTATTGACTGGGCAAGAACACACAACATGATGATAGGAAACACTTGGTTTAAGCAACATCCAATACGTCTGTGGACATGGAAAAGCCCAGGAGACAACACACGTAATCAAATTGATTATATAATGATAAGCAATAGATTTAGAAACAGTCTGGTGTGTGTGAAAACTAGACCAGGGGCAGATTGCAATAGTGATCATGTACCAGTTGTGGGAAAGCTTAGAGTAAAATTAAAAACAACAAAACGAGCCTCAGTTAACATCAAGTTAAATTTAGATTTACTCAGATCAGACAAGAAGTTGCAAGACAAATATAAAATCACAATTCAGAACCGGTACAATGCAATAGAGAAGATACAAAACATTGATGAACAGTGGGAAATGCTAAAAGAATCAATGCAACAAACATCAAAAGAGTTCATACCACTAGTGAGGACAAATTCAAGAAATAAGTGGATGACAGATGACATTTTGCAGCTAATGGATACAAGAAGAAGAAATGAAGAAAATAAAGATGAGTATAAGAGATTAATAAAGAAATTGTAGTAAAATGCAAAGAAGCAAAAGAAGCATGGCTAAAGGAGAGATGCAAAGATATTGAAATGCAACAAAAAGAGATGCTAAAGCTATATACAAACAAATTGAGGAATTAACAGGAAGAAAAACGCAATCAAAAACTGGATGTTTAAGATCAAAGAAAGGAGAACTGTTGATTGAACAAGAAACATAAGGGAACGATGGACAGAACACATTAAAGATCTTTATAATGATGAACGAACGGAAGCAAATATTAAGGTTAATGGAGAAGGACCAGAAATACTCAGAGAAGAAGTGGAAGACGGCTTGCGCAATATGAAAGCAGGCAGAGCTCCTGGGCTAGATAATATAACTAAAGAAGAGATTGAAGCCATGGGTGATTTTGGAATAGAAATAATAACAAAAATATTGAATGATATCTACAACAGCGTATAATATACCAGACGACATGCTCAAATAATATTATTCATAGCCCTACCAAAGAAATCGGGTGCTATTGAATGCGATGATCATCGCACAATAAGCCTTATGAGTCACATGACTAAGATATTACTAAGAATCATCATGCAAAGAGTGCGAAACAAAATCAGTCCAGAAATTAGCGATGAACAGTGTGGTTTTGTTAGAGATAAAGGAACAAGCAATGCCATTTATATCATAAGATCTTTAGTAGAAAGAGCCATAGAGGTGAAAACAGATCTATACCCATGTATCATAGATTACACCAAGGCATTTGACAAAGTAAAGCACCAAGAAATACTCAACATTTCAGAAAGCATAAACGTAGAAAGCAAAGATCTAAGAATAATAAAGAACATGTACTGGCAACAAACAGCGGCCATAAGAACTGGAAACCAATTGGGAATGTTTCAACAAATAAAACAGGGTGTTAGACAAGGTTGTGTGATGTCACCAGATTTGTTTTAATATTTATAGTGAGATTATTTTAAGATCCATAAGGGGCATGCCTGGAATAACAATTGGAGGTCATAATATAAATAATCTAAGGTATGCTGATGATAGAGTCTTAAATCGCTAAGAGTGAAAATGAGTTACAAGAAATGTTGGACATTATAGTAAAAAAAAAAGCAAAAATAAAGGACTCAGCCTTAATAGCAAAAGGACAGAGGTAATGGTAACAACAAAGAAAAAGACATCACCTCAGTGCAAAATAAAGACAAGTGGAACAATATTAAAACAGGTAAATGCATTTAAATATTTGGGAACTTTGTTAACCTCAAACGGAAGATGTAAAAAAGAGGTGAGATGCAGAATGGCTAGGGCAAAAGCAGCTTTCCAAAAAATGAGGAAGATACTATGCAATCCATTTTTGACAATAGAAGCAAGAAAAAGAGTTCTTAAATGTTACGTAGAGCCAGTCTTAACATATGGATGCGAATCATGGGCAATAGGACAACAGACAAGAAAATCATTGGAGTCTGTAGAAATGTGGTTTTTATAAAAGAATATTGAGAGTACCATGGACAGCTAAGACGAGTAATGAAGATGTTCTGAGAGAGGTCAAAGCAAAAAGAGAGCTAATTTCCAATATTTGGAGGAAAGAATCATCATTGTTTTGCCATGTAATGAGAAGAGAACAACTGGAATATATTGTAACAACTGGAAAAATTGAGGGACGAAGAGATAGAGGGAAGCAAAGAGAAAAATAACAGACAGCTTAAGAAAATGGCTTGGCAGAAGGTCAACAACAGATATGATAAATAGCTGCCGAGATCGAAAGTTGTGGAGAGACATGATCACCTACGCCAGCAAGCCCAGTACTTGATGATGAATCTCAGGGTAGCTTAGTTTAGTCGACAGATCATGGCATGTCCACAGCAAACAACACCACAGATTCCCTCACACGTCCACCAGCATGAAGCACGCTCGCCACACACTAGCGAAAGCACTGAAGATGGCTTCATCTCAGATTCCCGAATTCCGTAGCACTGAGTGAAGTCCATATCTCCAGCCTCTATAGTCAACTTTTACGACATGCTTGACAGGGGACAATGGTTCTATTTATTTTTTTCCCTCACCGTGGTCAAAGTCCCAGTAGCCCCACGGGTGACCTTATTCTCTATTTGCATCTATTTACTTCTAATTGTCTCTATTTGCCTATTTTTTGCCTCTTTTTGTCTATATTTGCCTCCATTGGTCTCTAATTGTCTCCATTTGTCTCCATTTGCGTCTATTTGTCTCTCTTTGCCTCTAATTGTCCCTATTTGCCTCTAATTGTCTCTATTTGCCTCTATTTGTCTCTATTTGCCTCTAATTGTCTCAATTTGCCTCTAATTGTCTCTATTTGCCTCTTTTTGTCTCTATTTGTCTCTATTTGCCTCTATCTTGATTGCTTCCTTCCAAGATAGCTTTCCATAGTTTATATTTATGTCTCCTGTGCTTAGTCAAATTTTTTTTACAGGGCAAGAAGGGCAAAGGACTTCGGCAACCACGAGTTCACGTCACTCCTTCGGATGAAAGAGATGGGAGTTAAGATGGGCACAGCCCAGAACGAGAAACTTAGTGGGCGTGTAAGAAGACCTATCAACCAACACAGAATTGGAGTCGTCCGTCGCTGGACACTGCGAGACTTGTTGAGGAGTGGATCTGAGGACCTATGGACGTGTTCGGAGTGTAATGAAGATGACGTGCAAATAGTTCAATATTTATTTATCTTCACATCCAAATAAACTTAATCTTCTTCGGATTGTGTTGGATATTTTTTTTTATTATTTGTGGTTGTTTAAAACTGCAGTGCTTGTTTTCTTAACTGTATATGTACCTAATTTTTCCCATTTCGTCTACATATCGTGATTAATTATTTTGTTATGTTTCTGTGTTTAGTGTCCATGTTACTGCATCATAGAGGAGCGCTGTGTAAATTAAAGCAAGATTATTATGTATTTAGTTTGCAGTATTTAGCAACAGTAGTAGTAATTATAACTGGAGTAGCAGCAGTAACAGTAGCAACAGTAGTAGTAATTATAACTGGAGTAGCAGCAGTAACAGTAGCAACAGTAGTAGTAATTATAACTGGAGTAGCAGCAGCAACAGTAGTAGTAATTATAACTGGAGTAGAATCAGCAACAGTAGTAGTAATTATAACTGGAGTAGCAGCAGTAACAGTAGCAACAGTAGTAGTAATTATAACTGGAGTAGAATCAGCAACAGTAGCAACAGTAGTAGTAATTATAATTGGAGCAGAATCAGCAACAGTAGTAGTAATTATAACTGGAGTAGAAGCAGCAACAGTAGTAGTAATTATAACTGGAGTAGAATCAGCAACAGTAGCAACAGTAGTAGTAATTATAATTGGAGTAGAATCAGCAACAGTAGTAGTAATTATAATTGGAGTAGAATCAGCAACAGTAGTAGTAATTATAACTGGAGTAGAAGCAGCAACAGTAGTAGTAATTATAACTGGAGTAGCAGCAGCAACAGTAGCAACAGTAGTAGTAATTATAACTGGAGTGGCAGCAGTAACAGAAGTAGTAGTAGTGATAACTGTAGTCCCAGTAGCAACAGTTGTAGTAGGAGTAATTATAACTGTAGTAGCAGCAGCAACAGTAGCAACAGTAGCAACAGTTGTAGTAGGAGTAATGATATCTGTAGTCGCACCAGCAAAAGCAGGAATAGCAATAGTGGTAGTGATAACTGTAATAGTAGCAGCAACAGTAGTTGTGGGAGTAGTAGTAGTAATAGTAGTAGCTGTTGTTATTGTAGAAGTAGTTATAGTAGTAAGTAAGTAAAGACTATACGCCAGTGCCTTATAGCGAATATGATACTAATGACCATATTTGTTATAGACCTTCGACACATGAGTTTTTGGGGTAATGTGGTTGGTATTACGCCGTGCCGCTTTACTTTCCCATAAAAAAATCCCGGTACCAGTTTAAGGCTGGGTGAACCGGGAAGCCGTCGCTCAGGATCGAACCCTTAGTAGTCCTTTCACGAAACAATGAGCTATCGCGGCTCCCTTTGTCCTCGATGTGCTGCACTGAAATACTATGAGGCGCGAAGGAGTTGATCATACACTTTGCGCTTTATACCAGTTTCACTAACCACTGAGCTATCGCGGCTCCAGTTATAGTAGTAGTAATAGAACTTTAGTAGCAATATTATATGACTGTTGAGGGGACAATTGTGCTAGCTGGTCAGTAAGAAGGCATCAAGATGAGTGTAGTGAGAGGAGACAAATAATAATACATGAATATATAATATTATTGTAGAGGGGAACTTCCGACGCGATAATCAGCGAATCAATTCAGAGGAAGAGGTATGTTTACAGCACTCGGAAAAATGACAAATAATCAACAACAGAAAAAAAGAACAATATATGGACCGAAGTAGGATCGAACCCGTACTCAGTGTCACAGCGCCTTGCCACGAAAAGCCAAACCGAGTGTTGTAAACATACCTCTTCCCCTGAATTGATTCGCTGAGTGTAGTGAGAACACGGCGGTCTAGAAGAACACATGAATAAATTGCACCATCAGGGAGCGACAATTTGGCAAGTTAAACTTCAACGCGCTGCATCATTTTCGTCAACAGAGCAAGTCTTTATACATAAATGTTCTGACTGGGGCAGGCACTTAAGTACTTGAACTCATCTGCTCTGTCATCTATGAACCAGCCATAAGAGAAATCAACCAACTATTCAACCTGCCAACCGATCTACATATCAACCATCAATATATTTTTTCAATATCCATTCGTCCGTCGTCCGTCCGTCCCTCCCTCTGTCTGTCTATCTAGTCTCTCCTTCTCTGCTGTGATCTCCTTCTCTCTATATCTTACCTTGTTTACACCCACCCACACCCCCCCTTTTGCACACTTACGTATCTCTGTCGCCTGTACAAGAGCCGGAAGTGGACAAACGCTCTAGCCCCTCCCCCCTCCCCACCTGACATGCGGTGCGTGTGCGCTCTCACGACCAGGACATTTCTCACACAGTCTACCATCCTTTCCCAGGGTCGAACTTCCAAATAATACCATCATCGGATCACACAAATTGAACAGTTCACAGTTGTTTGTCAATGATACTTTAGTTGATTTGCTGATTTGTGTATATCTATGAAGATTAATAACAAATACTTCTATCATACAATCAAAGTGATTACAAGAAATGGTATCTCAATATTTATACACTTGTGTCGTTATAAATTGAATATTGCACTCAAGAACCGTTCATATTTGCCAATCTTTGATCTTTTTGTTGCGACATTAATTATTAAAATATGATGCATTCATTAAATAATTACTTCAGCTAGATATTTTACGAGTACAATTCACTCTGCTTCCAGCGGGAATCGAACACGGGTTGTCCGAACATAGGTAACCTAGTCGGGTGGTTTTCCCAATATGGCTACCGAGGACTCATTCTTTAATGTTATCTTCTAACCCCTTACTCTGCCTATCTCTCCGTCTCAATCCTTTCACAGTTCCTTGCAGAATGGCCATTACTAGGCGAGACGATAGAGATGTCTGACCAAATCATTTCATTTGCGCTTCGTCGCAATATTCAAAATATCATCGAGTACACTGATTGCTTGTTATATCCTTTTACAAAATTTATCATATGTGATACCATCTAAGTAAGAGATATACAAATCATACGATAACATTTCATTTCCATTGCTTGTACAGCTCGTATTTTTTCTATATTAAAAAAGAAGTAAAGTGCCCCGTCACGCTAGGGAATAAATATTGTGTTAGTGACCATAATTTTTATAGACCTTAGGCACATGATTTTTGGGGTAATGTGGTCGGTATTACACCCGTGCCGCTTTACTTTCAAAGAAAAAATGCGGTACCCATTTAAGGCTGGGTGAAACAGGAAGCCGTCGATCAGGATTGAACCCTACCTCTTGTCCTTAGTAGTCCAGTTCACTAGCCACTGAGCTCTCGCGGCACGCCATTGCTTGTACGACTCGTATTTTCTCTATAGTCATTATGCTAGTGACCATATATCGTGAGCACATAGTATATCAGTATATGCTTGTATATAAAAAAAAGTAAAGTACCCGCGTCACGCCAAGTGGCGTATAGGGAAATATGGTGTTAGTGACCCTATATTTTACAGACCTTCAGCACATGATTTTTGGGGTAATGTGGTAGGTATTACGCCCGTGCTGCTTTACTTTCCCAGTAGAAAAATCCGGTACCCATTTAAGGCTGGGTGAACCCGGAGCCGTCGATTGGGATCCAACCCTACCCCTTGTCCTTTGTAGTCCAGTTCACTAACCACTGAGCTATCGCGGCTTCCTATATGCAGGTATATAATCTAGTATTTTAAAATTTACACTGAAAGAATGTATAATTATTCCCCTTAATACAAATAACGGACAGATGTAATTATATATATTTGATTCAACTATCGTTACATTACAGCTTGCGCAGCTGGTTAACCATATCGAATCTTAATCTTCGCGCACTGTAACCTAAGATCTCAACCACTTCACAGCACATCAGCATACAATTTTATGGGCGAAATTTATTAGTTCTACAAAGATTAAAGCTCCTTTGTCTCTAGCGTCCAGGCTAGAATAAATGACCACGCTCCCTATCAAGTTTTATTGGACGCCCTGGATGGACGCAGAACCATCATCGGATCGTCTCTGGTTGATCATTCAGCGACCCAGCGTTAAGCGTTATAGTTCAAATACAGCATATCATGTCCCTGAAGAGTTAATTATATCGGAGCATAATTAAGTCATGGATCTTAACTATAGTTTAGCATATGCATGGACAGACAGCTGTTTTACGTATGCATCGGGGGAAATGTTAAATTTGGACGTGAATTCAACACTATTAATAGCTGATTTATGAGGTCTTTTTGAAGATGATTATAAATAAAGAATGTTCTCTATTTGTATAAAACTGCTAATGAGAACTAGTGTTCAAGTATTCAAGACTTAAAGCAAGGCGTCTAACTGATAGGTCTCGAGACTATCGGTCAATATGACGGAGTAGAAATGTCACACTGTAAAGTGACTATCTGTCACAATGACAGAACATTTAAATAAGTACTATGGGAATATTCATGAATTAAAAGGGAACAGCATTCGCTTAGGCCCGGAGTAAGAGTTGGCCCTCAAATCACCAGATTGCGTAGTAAAATATAATAACGTAGTAGTAGTAGGTTGACTGCTATTTCATTCCTTATATATCAAATAGAATGCACTGCGATACTGGATACGCCGCAGGAAAGGTTTAAGGGCTGGTTTCGAGAGAATATAAGTGAAATTATTTTTAAAAGAAAGTTATGTCGTATGGTTGAAGTTCTTATCATTTTCTGTTGAAGGTTTGGTAGTTAATATATCTGTTAAAGGTTTGATAGTTAATATATCTGTTAAGGTTTGGTAGTTACTATATCTGTTGAAGGTTTGGTAGTTAATATTTCTGTTAAAGGTTTGGTAGGTTCAATACTTTTCTAAACCCTGTTCCTTTCTTCAGAAATATGGTCAGCATTACACCTGTGCTGTCTTTCTTTCCCATAAAAAATCAGTAAATATTGAAGATTCGGGAACCACAATAGCTCAGTGGATAATGGACTGGCATACTAACTACAGGAGGTGGGGTTCGGTCCTTATCGAGGGCTTCCAGGTTCACCAAGCTTTGCATGAGTACCGACTTTTTCTGAAGAAAGAAAAGCAGCACTGGCGTAATACTGACAACATTACTTCCCTTCCCAAAAAGACGATGTGTCGAAGGTCTAAAAATATGCACATCATCATCATCAAGTAACATGTCTGCTGGCGTAGGTGGTCATGTCTCTCCACAACTATCGATCTGGACAGTTATTTGACATTTCTGTTGTTGACCATCTGCCAAGCCATTCTCTAAAGCTGTCTGGTATCTTTTCTCTTTTCTTCCCTCTATCTCTTCCTCCCTAAATTTTCCCGGTTGTCACAATATGTTCCAGCTGTTCCTTTCTCATTTCATGGCCAAAAAATGATGATTGTTTCTTCCTAATATTGGATATTAGCTCTCTTTTTGATTTGGCCCCTTTTAGAACGTTTTCATTACTCTTCTTGGCTGACCATGGTATTCCCAATATTCTTCTGTAAAACCACATTTCTACAGCTTCCTGTGATTTTATTGTCTTTTGTCCTATTGTCCATGATTCACATCCATATGTTAAGACTGGCTCTACATACCATTTCAGTGCTCTTTCTTGTTTCTATTGTCAAAAATGGATTGTATAGTATCTTCCTCATTTTATGTAAAGCTGGTTTTGCCTGAGCCATTCTGCATCTCACCTATGTTGTACATCTACCATCTGAGGTTAAGATTGTTTCCAGATATATAATTTCATTTACCAATTTTAATAGTGTTCCACTTGTATTTTTTGTGCACCGAGGTGATGTCTTTTTCTTTGTTGTTACCATTACTTCTGTCGTTAAAAATATGGACACAGACTCCCTATTCCAAATACGCCACGTATCGTGACGTGGCTGTTCTCTCTTCTTATTCTATTTGAGGCTTAGTGAACCCAGAAGCTGTAGATCAAGATAGACACTGGACCGGATATCCTGATTAGAACAGCTCACTAGCCACACTGCTATGGAGCGCCTTCGTCACGTGTAATGTAAACAAACAAAAGAATAAAATAAAGAGCCCCGTCACGCCAAGTGACTTAGATGGTGTCAGTGACCATAAATTTTCCAGACAATCGGCACATGATTTTTGGTGTAATGTGGTCGGTATTACGCCCGTGCCGCTTAACTTTCGTATTTAACAAATTGATTTCCATTTGAGGCTGAGTGAACCCGGAAGCCGTCGGTTGGGATCGAACCCTACCTCTTGTCCTTTCTAGTTCAGTTTACTAACCACTGAGCTATCGTGGCTCCATGTGTAGTGTAAACTTCTGGTAAATTGTAGGAAAAAGTTAACGAATTACGTGTTATATTTGATGAGAGAATGCGACCAAAAAAAGAACAATGTTCTGAGCTGGTATGAGGCAGAGGTTCAATGTTAACTGATAACTGTCATTGTTTATCGAACAAAAAATAATAAAAGCTCTACTCTACTTTGGAAGAAAGATGCAAAAACTCACATTTACTGTTATACAGCGCAGCCAACTGTCATTGTGATAAAATAAAATATAATAAAAACTCTCCTCCGCTTTGGAAGAAAGATGCAAAAACTCAGCTTTGCTGTAAACTGTCACACAACGCAGCTAACGCCCTTATCGTTACGAACAATGACGAAGAAGATAAGAAGCAGAAACACAAAAAAAGGAGAAAAAATAGAAGCGAAGAAGGAGCAGAAGATGATTATGAAACAAATGAGTAACAACACTTGCAGGAATCTGTCAACTTTCTAGTCTGCAGTAGACAACTTCACTAACTCCTGATGTCCAGCTACTTACCAGTCGGTTAGATGTCCGTAGATTTGTGTTGAGAGATCTGAGCACTAACTAACTAAACTAAGAACTAAACTAAACTAAGAACTAAACTAACTAAACTAAACTAAACTAATAACTAAACTAAACTAAACTAATAACTAAACTAAACTAATAACTAAACTAAACTACATTAAACTAAACTACATTAAACTAAACTAAACTAAACTAAACTAAACTAAACTAAACTAATAACTAAACTAAACTAAACTAAATTAACTAAACTAATAACTAACTAAACTAAACTAAGAACTAAACTAAACTAATAATTAAACTAAACTAAACTAAGAACTAAACTAAACTAAGAACTAAACTAAACTAAACTAAACTAAACTAAACTAAACTAACTGAACTGAACTGAACTAAACTAAACTAAATTAAACTAAACTAAACTAAACTAAACTAAACTAATAACTAAACTAAACTAAACTAAGAACTAAACTAAAGTAAGAACTAAACTAAACTAAACTAAATTAAACTAAACTAAACTGAACTAAACTAAACTAAATTAAACTAAACTAAACTAACTAAACTAAACTAAACTAAACTAACTAAACTAAACTAAACTAAACTAAACTAAGAACTAAACTAAACTAAACTAAACTAAACTAAGAACTAAACTAAACTAAACTAAACTAAACTAATATAAGAACTAAACTAAACTAAACTAAGAACTAAACTAAACTAAACTAAACTAAACTAAGCTCCGTAAAATGACATTACTTTAGTCTTAAAAAATGTACTTGTACAAAGTCATTTGCATGAGATACTGTCAAGTGTGGTGAAACAAGCAAGGCGACACTGCAGGCTATGAAATAAAGAGAGATCAACAGACAACAGCATCGTTATGCTGTTAATCAAGGACGAATCATGGGCTAAAGATGTCTGATAATAACTCTTCACTGTCCCCTGTTGTGTGTAGCTTTCTTAAGATTAATCAGTCTGAAACCTAGAGCTAATATCTCTCAACTGTGCCTTTGTCCGTGAGACCTCTCCTCAGGTTAATCAATTGGAAGACTTGTTTGATGCCGTCTTCTCAGATAACGTTTCTCCACTCACTGTCTCAGGCCCTTAACTGCTCTCCCAAGATCGCATGAATCCACTATATCCTTGCATGTTTCGCTAATGAAGTTCCTCCTCCGGGCCATATTCTTTTCCCCTCAATAAGTTACATAAATTAGTGTTCCTACTTTCTGAATGTGTGAGACCTTCTCGTTTTACATAACATGACTAAACTTGTTCTTGCTTTCAACTCCCTGTGGGGCCTATGTCTTCAACAAACACTTTCCAAGTCATCCGATTTCAAGTCGCTATCTTAAAGACCGTTCCATGTCTTCCCACCATCTTCTCCATCTCTGCTTCCAATTGCTTTCTCTGAGTATATTTTTGTCTTCTCCTTTTTCTCCTGCAATGGGGATTTATAAAAGCGATGACTAAAGTAGATCAGTCATTAATTATGTATGAATTTAATTTAGTATATGTTTTTATATTTTCTATAAAAAATTAATTAATTCATTAAACTTTATTTCTTCTTTACTTTCTCATTTGTCCTGCAGCGTTCTTTGGCGAGATAGCTGTCGTCATGTGTTACCTTTCTCTCTTCCGCTGTCAGCTTTTTGAGAGTTTCTATATTCCGTCTATCCATCCTTTTGCAGAGACGTCCCCTCCTTCTGTTGTTTTACGCAGCGTTGACTGTTAGGTGTTTGGATTGTGCTTAGTTGTTTATGTTTGTTAAGTAGCCAAAGTATTTATTTTATTATTTATTTTCTATTTTCTACTATGGCAATACACCATCAAATTATTTTTTTTAAATAAGAAAAAGTCACGTTACATACAAATGTGACAAGTAAATTTCCGGGGCCCTAACCAGGGTCAGGAGACAGAAGAACAGAGCCACTGTCACCTGCCAGGAATGTCGTAAAAGACAACTAAGGAGGCTGGAGTTATGATCTTCACTTTTCCGGAGCTCGTACATCTGAGCTAAAGCCATCTTCAGTCTTGTGCTTTTGCTAGTGTATGACCGACGTGCTTCCTGTTGGGGAACGTAGTGAGGAGATAATCATATCGCTGTGTTGTTGTGTCCTTTGTGCAATGAAGATGATCTATCAACTGTCGATGTCAGTTTAGGGCACTTTCTGAAATCTTAAAGCCCCTATTTAAAATACTTTCCCAAAGGTTGAGTTATCCCCCGTGAGAGTGTAAGGTATTTTATCCTCAATGTAAAAAAACAGTAAAGTGTCCTGTCGCGCCAAGTGGCGTATAGGAAACATCCTGTTAGTGACTATATAGACAGTCAATACATGATTTTTGGGGTAATGTGGTCGGTATTACGCCCGTGCCGTTTTACTTTCCCATAATAAAATCCGGTACCATTTTAAAGTTGAGTGAACCTGGAAGCCGTCGATCAGGATCGAACCCGACCCCTTGTCCTTTGTAGTCCTGTCCACTAACCACTGAGCTATCGCGGCTGCCTTTATCCTCAATGTACTGGACTGGAAGACTATGAAGTGTTCGTTCGTTCGCTTTCGTCAGCTTTTGACCTCTGACGAAGTCCCACCCGCTCAATTTTGTGGGGACTGAATTTTGCGTGTAAAGTCTGTTTTCTCCCATTACAGGATGCCCCTCGCCATGCAGGCAGATTTACTCCGACTTCAGAGGTACTAATTTTTAGGGAATTAGTAAAACCCAGGTGTCCTCGCCAGGGTACGAACCCCGGCTGTTGCCGTGGTAAGCCAACCGCCTATCGATTGCGCTAACCGGACACCCACTATGAAGTGTGAGGGGGTGGATCATGCACTTTGCGCTATATCTCAGAGGTGATCCCGGCATTCTAGTTTTCCATGTCTAATGTTATATCTCTTTGCTGATTCCTTATCATGCAAATGAAATATTTTATTCCCGAAGTTTGAAGTAATACTGATTGTTCTAGAACTGATGTTCCTCTTCATAGTCTTTACTTTCTTTTGTCTACATAAACTTTGCGCTATTTGTCAATAATGACGTAAAAAAATTGTGATTAGTTATTAGAAAGCTTGGGGGCGGCGGGGGGGGGGGGGGTACTGGTTGGTCTCGTGGCAAGACGCCGGCCTCGAGACAGAGAGGTTGTGAGTTCAAATCCCGGTCGCAGCAATTGGATTTTTATTTATGATTTCTCTCTGTGGTAACCACCACTGGTCTCAGAAACGTCAATCACTCATCGACGAAAATAATATGAGTACCTCCGAAGTCGGAGTTATCTGCCTGTGTGGCGAGGGATCACTGCGCACATGGCTACCAGGGGGGGGGGACGGATTAACACGCAAAATTCAGTTCCTAGACTCTAGGGACTCCGCCAGAGGTGAAAGCTGTCGAACGTAAAAAAAAAGCGCGGGGTTTACAATATTCAATATTCCAACCTGTATATTAACAGTTGTGAAACATAAATGGTTACTATTGTTAATTTTGTGCTGCATGACTGAATCTCTAGACATAACAAATAGTTTAAAACAATTATTATTTTACATTCTGTTTCTTTATAAATACACCCACCTTTGTGAAGACACGTGACATGGACCTGGGTTTGCTTTCCCTTCAGTTTCTATTTTCCTTGGTAAAAGTAAAGAGTTTGTTTCCGATCCGGGGCATGTTAAAAGACACATCAGCCTACTACAGAAATCTTAGAAGGGAAAATACAAGGTAAAAGAGGCAGAGGCAGGCCAATAATAACATGGACGAGTAACATCAAAAGACGGACAGGTCAGTCCATGACAACTTGCACTATGGAAGCAAGAGACAGAGCGGAATGGTGCATACAATAGTGCACGAAGCGTCCCTTTAAAGATGACTTTTATAATGGTATTATGCCTCGTCACATATCAAAAACATTTTGCAGTCTTTTTCTAAATGTGTTAAAGTAGTTCTTCTTTCCTTTTCAGCTGATTCAGAACTTCTTTGTTTGTCTTTTTTTTATTCTTTCAACCTAATTCTTTCCATTTTCCTATATATATATATCCATATGTCAAAGGCTTCAATTTTCTGCTGCTTTGTTTATTTATTTATTTTTAATTTAACGCCCGTGTTTCTGCACCATATAGAAATGTTGAGTACATATATCATTTAACTATTCGTACATTTAGTTCGGTGGCTGAGTAGTTAGTGTGCTCGCTTCCTGACCAAAGGAACCAGGGGTTGAATCCCTAGTAACAGTGGCGGATTTTTATTTTCGGACTGAAAAGGCTCCGGTTTCACCCAGGCTCTATAAATGGGTACTAGAGATTTTTTTGGGGGGAAGTAAAGGCAGCTTGGCGTGATACCAACCACATCACCCAAAAATGTGCCGTGGTTTTATAGAAAAATATGGTCACTAACACCATATTCCCCATACGTCTAGCACGGCGTGGAGGGAACCTTTACTTTTTTTACTTTACTTTTAGTTCCGATGTTATTTGATTTGAGGTGAGTTCATGCCGTTAAAAATGGTTTTTGTAATTCATATTTTTTGTGTACCAAACATAATTATCTTAAATGTTTCTGAGAGCAAATCAACGACAGAAACCCAGAGACAAATGTTAGTTAAAATAAAGGGGGAATAATCAAGGGGAAATAATTAAAAGCCGTTTATTTTTCAACGATCCCATTGTTCATCTCCAAGCAAATAACGTTAAAAAAATCGACTATGAGAGCGTTTTCCCCAGAGAAAACGTCATTATCGGCCCTTTTTTAAAAAAAAACCCCATATAGGAATCTGTGCCCGTTTTAGTGGACAAACGACTGAGATGCGATGTCGGGT
Organism: Megaustenia siamemsis; assembly: GCA_032433765.1. Classification (NCBI taxonomy): domain Eukaryota; kingdom Metazoa; phylum Mollusca; class Gastropoda; order Stylommatophora; family Ariophantidae; genus Megaustenia; species Megaustenia siamemsis. The sequence goes on along the minus strand of JAVIAB010000125.1, from coordinate 79,427,776 downwards.
CAGTCACAGTATTCTCCCGCCGAAAGTAGTTCCGGTTAGGCCCCGCCCAGAATTCCCTACCCCACCCCTCCAGCCCTGATTCTCGAGACAACTCCACTTCCTGGCTTTTTTTCTCCCCCTTCTCTTCTCGTGTACTTTTGTGGCGGCCATTTTCCAGACATACTAGCGGACAATTCACGTGTTATATAAGACGTCAAAAGATATCTTCGGGTTAACCGTACAATAAAAGAATAGGTATTGCAAAAAGTAATTTTAATGCCATGAAGAATATACTAACAACAAAACAATATACCAGGGCTAAAACTAAGGATAGCAAAATATTACATCTTCTCAATATTCCTGTATGGTGGCAGAAACATTGACATTAGACCAGAAAACAGAGCAGAAAATTGAAGCCTTTGAAATGTGGATTTATAGAAGAATAAGTAGAATTGGATGGAAACAAAAGATAACAAACGATAACGTTTTAAACAACTGAAAATGAAAAGAGAACTGCTGAACACAATTAGAACAAGACAAATGAATTTTTGGGGCATGTTAAAAGACACAACAGCCTATTAAAAGTAATATTGGTAGGGAAAATACAGGGTAAAACAGGCAGAGGCAGACCACGACTAACATGGACGAGTAACATCAAAAGATGGACCTATGACAATCTGCACCATCAAAGCAAGAGACAGAGTGGAATGGCGCTCCCATGGTAGCCAACTTTCTACGCGGAGACGGCACTCGATGATGATGATGATGATGATGATGATGATGATGATGAACCGTACAATCGTCGACATAACCGGGCATTATTGGAACACCCTAGAAAGTAGCAGGGTGGTCGGGGATGGTTACCTTTTCAAATGCTTTATATGAAAACAATACCACTCAATGTGAAAACAATACCACTCAATGTGAAAACAATACCACTCAATGTGAAAACAATACCATTCAATGTGAAAACAATACCACTCAATGTGAAAACAATACCACTCAATGTGAAAACATACCACTCAATGTGAAAACAATACCACTCAATGTGAAAACAATACCTCTCAATGTGAAAACAATACCATTCAATGTGAAAACAATACCACTCAATGTGAAAACAATACCACTCAATGTGAAAACAATACCACTCAATGTGAAAACAATACCACTCAATGTGAAAACAATACCACTCAATGTGAAAACAATACCACTCAATGTGAAAACTATACCACTCAATGTGAAAACTATACCACTCAATGTGAAAACTATACCACTCAATGTGAAAACTATACCACTCAATGTAAAACTATACCACTCAATGTGAAACTAAGAGTAGTGTGATTCGATGTATATTACACAAAAGGAAACAAAAGACATCAAATGAATTTGGAAGCAAATGTTTCAGGAAATATTTCTAATACCATGCTAAAAAGAATTTCAGACTAGAGCAGAAAAAGAACTGACAAAGCATCCAAAGAAGGGCGTGACCGTGCGGTGAAATCCACTTTTTCACTGTCTGAAAGGCCGACGTACGCTCTTCGAAACCCGAGGAAGACAGAAAGTATTTTTATCTATCGGGGGTGAAATCAAATTTCTGAGTCACACACATCATGGTGGGGTGTCCGGTTAGCGCAATCGATAGGCGGTTGGCTTACCACGGCACAGCCGGGGTTCGTACCCTGGCGAGGACACCTGGGTTTTACTAATTCCCTAAAAATTAGTAGGAGCCGTGATAGCTCAGTGGTTAGTGAACTGGACTACTACGGACAAGGGGTAGGGTTCGATCCCAACCGACGGCTCCGGGTTCACCCAGCCTTAAATGGGTACCGGATTTTTTCTGGGAAAGTAAAAGCAGCACGGGCGTAATACTGACCACATTACCCCAAAAAATCATGTGCTGAAGGTCTGTAAAATATAGGGTCACTAACACCATATTTCCCTATACGCCACTTGGCGTGACGGGGGGTACTTTACTTACTTTTTTTACACATCATGGTGACTGATTTGATCAACCAGCTTCTGGTCCTGTCGTGAGGTCCCTCTCCCCTCCTCCCTTCTCTCTCCCAACACCCACCGCCCCCGACATATACCAGAAATGGTAATATGTGTCGTAAAGATAGTGTGTTTTTTTGTTTAATACAAAAATATGAATAATCAGAGAGATAGTAAAGTAAAGAGCCCCATCACGTCAAGTGGCGTATAGGGAATATGGTGTTAGTGACCATAAATTGTATAGACCTTCAGCACATGATTTTTGGGGGTAATGTGGGCGGTATTACGCCCGTGTCGCTTTACTTACCCAGAAAAATAATCCGGTACCCATTTTTGTGGTATGGCATATATCTTGACAACACATTTTAAGGCTGGGTTAACCCGGAAATCGTCGATCAGGATCGAACCCGACCAATCAAGAGCGGTGAGGTAGGGTAATTGGTTGGCCACCTTGTGAGAAGAAACAACAAGAGAACCTCAAAGCAGGCGTTCAAATGGGAACCAAATGGTAAAAGTTACAGAGGTCGACTCAGAGAAACACTACAAAGAACGCTGAGGCGAAAGGCAAAAACAGTGGGCACAGTTCTCTTGCCGACGTTAAGCGGCTTCTGATGCAGCCAAAAATGAAGAAAGAGGTAATGACTGTAATCCGAGCAAGAACAAACAAGATACTGCGCATATATATATATATAGCTTTGGCATCTTGACAGACGGTTGGTAGCAAGCAATCATGATAAGTCAGTAGTTTGGTAAAGCATTAGTGTCTCATACTGGGTGCTGCTTTACTGAATATCTTTTCTCGTGGCTATGTGTCACTATAGTGTCTGTATATGTCACTATCGTGTCTGTATGTGTGTCTCTATATCGTGCCATATATATATATGTGGTGAGGTTGAGAAAAAGCAAAAGTAAAATAGAAAGAAAAAGTAGAAAATATATGTGAGTGCGGTGAGAGGGAGAGAATGAAAGAAGCAGTGGACGAGTTTGACGATGGCACCGAAATAGACAGAAGGAGCGAATGGCTGAGTGAACGAGATGTGGAGTTATACCGACGGAGAGAGAAATGGAGGAAAACAAATTGTCAAATGTTTAGATGAAGAGTGCAAACGAGAGCTACAATCGAAAATGTTGAAAAAAAGTGATATATATATATATATATATATATATATATATATATATATATATATATATATATATATATATAGAGAGAGAGAGAGAGAGAGAGAGACAGACAGACAGACAAACAGACAGACAGAAGGTAAAAAAAACATCTTTCTTCACATTTTCTCTGTAAAATAAAGTGCCTCTCAGTCAACATCCATCATCCTCACATAACACTGACTCCACACAATCCTCTTCAATTTACGCCAACTTGAACCACATCTATCCAAAAGACCTCTGTCTACTCCGTATCATCACCGGGAACACTGTTCCTAAAACATTTATGTGAACCCAATTCGAATTTTTTCTTCTTAGTCTAACTATATTGAATCTCCTCATAACTTTACCTCTGTAAGTCCGGCCTGCTGCTTGAGCTACTGAGTTAAGTGCTATGTGTACACCGTGAGCTGTGCGTTTCATCTGTTTTTGATCCTGTTTCGATATTCTGATTGAATGATGACATCGTGTGATGGCTGTGTTCACTTTCTGTGCGGTTTCGCCTTATGTCTTGTGGCGTGTGCTAAGACTGCTATGATGGGACTGCAGCTAGTTTTCTTTGTTGGAGATGAGACATTAATTTGGATGTTTCCACTGGCACGGGCGATTGAGCAATTATGGCTTTTAATCCATTTGTAGTGATACCGGGCCTTCCATAACCATAACCTCTGTTTCGCATTTTCCTCACGATAACAACATTCAACGTTCCGTATCTTACACTTACCACATCCAACGTTCCGTATCTTACATTTACCACATCAAACGTTCCTTATCTTACACTTACCACATCCAACGTTCCGTATCTTACACTTACCACATCCACGTTCCGTATCTTACACTTACCACATCCAACGTTCCTTATCTTACTCTTACCACATCCAACGTTCCTTATCTTACTCTTACCACATCCAACGTCCCTTATCTTACTCTTACCACATCCAACGTTCCATATCTTACTCTTACCACATCCAACGTTCCTTATCTTACTCTTACCACATCCAACGTTCCTTATCTTACTCTTACCACATCCAACGTTCCTTATCTTACTCTTACCACATCCAAAATTTCCTTATCTTACTCTTACCACATCCAACGTCCCTAATTTTACTCTTACCACATCCAACGTCCCTTATCTTACTCTTACCACATCCAACGTCCCTTATCTTACACTTACCACATCCAACGTCCCTTATCTTACTCTTACCACATCCAACGTTCCGTATCTTACCACACCCAATGATTAACATTACTAAATCCTGATGACTCTTAATTCCTTCAACACATTTCACTATTCCTCATCACTCTGTCACCAAACATCTTCATCACTCTAATCTTCCACACCAAACATCTTCATCATTCTAATCTTCCACACCAAACATCTTCATCACTCTAATCTTCCACACCAAACATCTTCATCACCTAATCTTCCACACCAAACATCTTCATCACTCTAATCTCCACACCAAACATCTTTCATCACTCTAATCTTCCACACCAATTATCTTCATCATTCTAATCTTCCACACCAAACATCTTCATCACTCTAATCTTCCACACCAAACTCTTCATCACCTAATCTTCCCACACCAAACATCCTCATCACTCTAATTCTCCACATCAAACCATTTTCATCATTCTAATCTTCCACCCAACTCCTCATCACTCTAATTCTCCACATCAAACATTTTCATCATTCTAATCTTCCACACCAACATCTTCATCACTTTAATTCTCCACAACCTCCTAATCGCTTCCAAACTTCCTCGTCACTCTAAATCTCCCAAACAAAGTTCTTCATTAAATTAACCCCCACCTCAACATCCTCATTATTCTAACTCTCCCCTCCAAAGTTCTTCATTAAATTTACCCCCACCTCAACATCCTCATTATTCTATCTAACTCTCCCCTCCAAAGTTCTTCATTAATTACCCCCCCTCAACATCCTCATTATTCTAACTCTCCCCTCCAAAGTTCTTCATTAAATTACCCCCACCTCAACATCCTCATTACTCTAACTCTCCCCAACAAAGATCCTCGTTAATTTAACACCCTCCTCAATATTCTCATTACTCTAATTCTCCCAAACACAGTTACTCGTTAATTTAACATCCTCCTCAAACTTCTCATTACTCTAACTCTCCCCAACAAAGTTCCTCGTTAATTTAATGCCACTCTAATCACTCTAACTCTTCTACAAAGTTCCTCGTTAATTTAACACCCTCCTCAATCGTCTTTTTACTCTAACTCTCCCCAACAAAGTTCCTCGTTATTTAATGCCACGCTAATCACTCTAACTCTTCTACAAAGTTCCTCGTTAATTTAATGCCACGCTAATCACTCTAACTCTCCTACAAAGTTCCTCGTTAATTTAATGCCACGCTAATCACTCTAACTCTCCTACAAAGTTCCTCGTTAATTTAATGCCACGCTAATCACTCTAACTCTCCTACAAAGTTCCTCGTTAATTTAATGTCACGCTCTTCTACAAAGTTCCTCCTTAATTTAACACCCTCCTCAATCGCCTGTTTACTCTAGCTCTCCCCAACAAAGTTCCTCGTTAATTTAATGCCACGCTAATCACTCTAACTCTTCTACAAAGTTCCTCGTTAATTTAATGCCACGCTAATCACTCTAACTCTTCTGCAAAGTTCCTCGTTAATTTAATGCCACGCTAATCACTCTAACTCTCCTACAAGTTCCTCGTTAATTTAATGCCACGCTAATCACTCTAACTCTCCAACAAAGTTCCTCGTTAATTTAATGCACGCTAATCACTCTAACTCTTCTACAAAGTTCCTCGTTAATTTAATGCCACGCTAATCACTCTAACTCTTCTACAAAGTTCCTCGTTAATGTAATGCCACGCTAATCACTCTAACTCTTTAACAAAGTCCCTCATTATTGTAACGTCCTTCTCAAACTCCATATCACTGTAACCATTCCAAAACAGTCTCATCACTTTAACTTCCTTCTCAACCTCATCACTACTCCCATCACACCTCCAAACTTCCTCATCATTTTAACTCTCCCATCCAAAGTAAGTAAGTAAAGTACCCCCCGTCACGCCAAGTGGCGTATAGGAAAATATGGTGTTAGTGACCCTATATTTTACAGACCTTCAGCACATGATTTTGGGGTAATGTGGTCAGTATTACGCCCGTGCTGCTTTACTTTCCCAAAAAAAATCCGGTACCCATTTAAGGCTGGTGAACCCGGAAGCCGTCGGTTGGATCGAACCGAACCCTACCCTGTGTCCGTAGTTCCAGTTCACTAACCACTGAGCTTCCCATCCAAAGCTCCTCGTCAATTAAAAACATCTCTTCATCACACTAAGCACCTCCCATCACTCTAAACACATCGCCAAACATCCTCATCACTTTAACTCAGACTAAATTCCTCATCACTCTAACCGCCTCCACGCTCCTCATAATTCTAACCTCATTCATATTCCCCCCACACAAATTTCCCCAGCCTCTTTCTGATAACATTCTTATCCCACACACGATTAAACCTTTCGTACTTGAGACCGCTCCAGGTCCTGACGTCGTGACCCGCTAACCTTGACTTTTCCCAAATGTCAAAGGTTAGTTCCTGGAGCTTTTGGTATCTAAGGTATGTGGTCAGAGAGTATTACTCGGATTTCTATGACGTCAAAACCATAATAAAACTCTTATAGTTCTGAATGAAGGTATCTTTCTAGAGCAGATATGGCTACACTGACGTCATAGGATCCGTAAAATCAATTGAATTGATTCTTTCAGAATCCTATTTCTTTAGTGCTACCAAATGAAATGTTTGTTTGGCTGGACAAATGACCGCTGATTAGAGCTTCCTCTTTCGTCCTAATGTCCCAATGTGTTAGATCCCCAACCGTGTCCTAGTGTTAGATTCTAAACAATGTCCAAGTGTTGTATCCCAAACTTGTCCTATCGTTAGATCCCAACTAATGTCCTTTGTGTTAGATCCCAAACAATGTCTAAGTGTTAGATCCCCATCTATGTCCTAGTATTAGATTCTAAACAATGTCCTAGTTTTATATCCCAAATTTGTCATAATGTTACATCCCAAACAATGACCTAGTTTTAGATCCCCATCTATGTCCTAGTGTTAGATTCTAAACAATGTCCTAGTGTTAGATTCCCAAACAATGTCCAAGTGTTAGATCCCCATCTATGTCCAAGTGTTAGATCCCAACAATGTCCTAGTGTTAGATCCCCATCTATGTCCAAGTGTTAGATCCCAAACAATGTCCTAGTGTTAGATCCCCATCTATGTCCAAGTGTTAGATCCCAACAATGTCCTAGTGTTAGATCTCAAACAATGTCCTAGTGTTAGATCCCAAACATGTCCTAGTGTTAGATCCCAACCATGTCCTAGTGTTAGATCCCAACTATGTCCTAGTGTGAGATCCAACCATGTCCTGGTGTTAGATTCCCAAATATGTCCTAGTGTTAGATCTCAAACAATGTCCTAGTGTTAGATCTCAAACAATGTCCTAGTGTTAGATCTCAAACAATGTCCTAGTGTTAGATTCCCAAACAATGTCCTAGTGTTAGATCTCAAACAATGTCCTAGTGTTAGATCCCAAACATGTCCTAGTGTTAGATCCCAACCATGTCCTAGTATTAGATCCCAACTATGTCCTAGTGTGAGATCCCAACCATGTCCTAGTATTAGATCCAACCATGTCCTAGTGTGAGATCCCAACCATGTCCTAGTATTAGATCCCAAATATGTCCTAGTGTGAGATCCAACCATGTCCTAGTGTGAGATCCCAACCATGTCCTAGTTAGAGATCTCCAACCATGTCCTAGTTAGAGATCTCCAACCATGTCCTAGTTAGAGATCTCCAACCATGTCCTAGTTAGAGATCTCCAACCATGTCCTAGTTAGAGATCTCCAACCATGTCCTATCACTAACGTCCAAAGCAATTCCTATTCTGTCTGTGATCCCATTTCCTTCTCCCTTTTCTCCAACATCATTTATGTAATACAAAGTAAATTCGGTGTTAAGCCATTTTTTGATGAGTTCTATGACCAGACTCCGCGGTTTCAACAGCCTCCATCTTTGTCATCAAGGGAGCTCACTCAACTCTAGACTAGACACCACGGATTGCTCATGCAGGCGGAACACGCAATGAATATCTGAGTTGTAGTCCGTGGAACACGGAAGATCAAGTGGCTCAGCATTGCTTCAAACGTCTTGTCAGGAAATCTGTCACTAACGAACAGGCTAGCATTTCAAAGACACAGACAAATATGCTCCTGCCAAAGTAACGAGTGTCTTTTCTTCTCTGGTTAATGATTTTTTTTTCTCTTATGTTTTTTTATGGTTATGTTATTTTTCGTGTTCTTCTCCTACTCTCATAATCATCATCATCATCATCATCATCATCATCATCATTGTGCGACGATTTCGCATCGAACGGTGGCTACCATGGAGCGCCATCCCGCTCTGTCTCTTGCTTTGATGGTTCAGGTTGTCATTGGCTGACTTGTTCATCTTTTGATGTTACTCGTCCATGTTATTCTTGGTCTGCCTCTTCCTCTTTTACCTTGTATTTTCCCTTCCAAGTTTACTTTTATTAGGCTGCTGTGTCTTTTAACATCTCGCCCCAAAAATCTCATTTGTTTGTTTTTTGTACTATTCCAAAGAAATCCTAGGCAAGAAATGGTAACTTACGTGAGAAGAAATATCTCCAACTCTAATTTCACAAATTTAAAGACGTCTATTTTTGTATATATTCTCTCTATTTTTGTATATATTCTCTCTATTTTTGTATATATTCTCTCTATTTTTTGTTCCTCAACAACGATTTAAAAGAAAACTATTACAATTAGGGAGCCGCGACAGCTCAGTGGTTAGTGAACTAGACTACAAAAGACAAGAGATAGGGTTGGATCCCAACCTACGGCTTCCGGGTTCACCCAGTCTTAAATGGGTACCGAATTTTTTTTTTTTTCTGGGAAAGTAAAGCGGCACGAGCGTAATACCGACCACATTACCCAACAATAATGAGCTGAAGGTCTGTAAAATTTATGGTCCCTATACGCTACTTGTCGTGACGGGGCTCTTTACTTTTTTACATACTATTACAACGGACTCCATAAAGAAAAATAACACATTATATACTAGGTGTTTGTAAGAACTTGTGTATTTACATTTCTTGAATGTATATTATACGAAAGTCATCATCATTATCAGGCAACATATACTTTGGCGGAATTTTGCATTCACCACAGCCCGTCTGAAAGAACCTCTGTCCCTAGTTAGATCTTTCACTTTTTCTGTTGTCATGTACAAGATCTCCTTGATGCCTGAAAATCTTCTTCTTCTTGGTCTGCTCCTGATGTGCCGCCCATGAATCATGTCTTTCATTATTTTTTTTTCAGTCCGCTGTGTCAATTGACGTGGCCATAGTATTTTCCTCTGGAATATAGTTTCTATGAGCCAATTTTTTAAAATGTTTACATCTTTTCGTATGTCTTCATTGCTCTTTTTTTCTTTATCCAAAATATCTTAAATATTTTTTTTTCTGCAGCGTTTTGTTCCGATGAATCCATACGGTCCTTGTATATATAAGGAGCCGCAATAGCTCAGCGGTTAGTGAACTGGACTACAAAGGACAAGGGGTAGGGTTCGATCCCAACCGACGGCTTCCGGGTTAACCCAGCCTTAAATGGGTACCGGATTTTTTCTGGGCAAGTAAGCGGCACGGGCGTAATACCGACCACATTACCCCCAAAATCATGTGCTGAAGGTCTGTAAAAATTATGGTAACAAACACCATATTCCCTATACGCCACTTGGCGTGACGGGGCTCTTTACTTATATATATATATATAATTATGCCATACTACATACTATATTACTAAATGTATTTATACAGTTGGCATTATAAACAGGAAGGTAGTCATTTGTGGCATTCAGTGATTGTTAAAGTTGTAAAGGTTTACCAAACATGCTGCGGACCGTTCCGGCTGAAAAAGAACGTTAATGATATTCAATTCTTCTTTTTTTCCTGTTGCTCCCCGTCCACATTCACATCTCGCAGTCATTATTCATATATTATTTATAATTCAGCGTGTTATTCTAACGTTCTTGCTGTTCTTATCCAAAGTAATCTAATGATATTTGATAAAGAACTAGTAGGGAAAAAAATATCATTAATTTCTAACAGCGCAGCCTAAACATACTTTATAGACCTCAGAATGAAATAGCACAGATAGAAAGAAATAGCAAGGATAGAAAGAAATAGCAAGGATAGAAAGAAATATCAATAAAAGAAAATGGTGTATGACATAATTTTCCGCAAATGTGAACAGTACATATTCTATAGACATAGCAAAGATAAAGGACAAGAGAAGGCTTCCTGGTTCACCCAGCCTTTAATGGGTACCGGATTTTTTTCTGGGAAAGTAAAGGGGCACGGGCGTAATACCGACCACATTACCCCATACATAATGTGCTGAAGGTCTGTACAAATTATTGCCACTAACACCATATTTCCCTATACGCCACTTGGCGTGACGGGGCTCTTTACTTTTTTTTACTTTATAGTAACGATATAACTATCCTTTTCTTTTACGTTCCATTGTCTCGTTTCTGGTCTCAGCCAGGATGGTTTATACTAGGACAGAAGAATAAAGGTAGATTGTCCAGTGCAGTCGCTACGAGATATTCAGTATATAATATCAAAGATGTTTGAGTAGATTACCTTATCTCGAAA